>JASVEL010000505.1:0-243011 GCA_032618575.1 Nicotiana noctiflora | reverse complement strand
TAATATAATATCATATCAGGGTTTTTGATGATTATAATCTAATACGTCATTAAAGTTACCTATGAACATATGTGGACTATGTGGTTGTCATAAGATTTTATGACTAGCATGTGATAGGAACTGGAGATACAAAATAGACGTATTGGGATTTTCAACCTTTTAATCACGTGAAAATTTATTACACATAGTTTATAAATTACTAATTCCGTGTAGAATTAATTCGCATCTGTATTATGATCGTCACATAGACTCCTTTAATGTAACCACGATATACGAATCGGTTGTACACAATGAAGTTATAGTTTGTGCTGAACAAATTACGTAACAAATTACCCTTAGTATATATAATATGTCAAAGTATTACATTCTAAAGGAATTTTATAGTATATAAATGGATGTCATAGGACCTAATAGGAATTTTATAGGACTATATTTTACCTAGTATACAGTTCTATATGGTTAGTCATGAATTTAAGTTATTACAAATGATTTAAAGATGTAAACACTATATATAGAAATATGAGTAAATAACATTGCACATGGTATCGTTTATATATCGTCGATTGTACTAATCTAATAGTTTATGTGTGTTATTTAGTAATTTTTCGTAAGATATTATATTAATACGATTGTAACAAATTTTGTTTAAGTCCTTTACTATCCCAAACTAATATGAACCTATATGTTGACCTTGTCGTCAAAAGATGATCAGTTCATTTTATGGACTAATAAACCAGATAACAGTATGAAGGCACATCATTTGTTCTTTGGGTGACATACTGTCATATCTTAGTATGCATAGGTATCATATTAGTAAATAACAACCAATACAATATATAAACGGATGCGAAATTAAAGGTGGTATCGTGTCAATCCGTATTCATAGACAATCAATTACTATTTATTATTAAAGTAACCTGTGATGGTTATTAAATTGTAGTTGCTTATGTGGTTCCCTAATATCACTAGGTTGTATCATGTATTAGTCCATTGGGCGTATGACGACCACATAACTAAATGGATGTTCATATCGCTTATGGACTAAATATTCACTAAAACCGTATGTCCATAGGCCGATGCGTGAAAATAACCATAAAAGATTTGATAGCAAAAAATAAATGAGTAATCCAAATACCGCTGGACACTGATTATTAAAATCCTATGGCGAATTACCAATATGATTATTAAGCTCATGACATATCTATTAGAAGTAAATATGTGGTTAGGTATATGACTATCATTCACCTATGCGTCCTAGTATACTGGATGAATAACTAATTAGTTAAATTGGACCAATACGATAGTAATTGACCATGAATGAATATGATTTTATTCATATACTAGGACGCATCGGCAATTTCCGACTTTATCATATTATTTATGGATTATCCGAATAATATGTGCTTAAGCGTCCTTATGACGATGATTGTATGTAAGTATTAGTGGTTGTAATAAAAAATTCTACAAGTTTGACTCAAATGGACGTTAATATTAATCATACAATGGACAAACTACACGATTGATACACATAGGAATGAATGGCTCGAGCAGTGAATGTGAATCTGCATATACTAAAATTCCAATGTAGATAGTTCCTATGGATATATGATTGATGATCTGTTATGTGGTTGTCGTAGGCTGATGCGGCCTACTAAATATGTTATATCTGCTAACATATCAAAATTTATATTTTAAATCATATTCAGTTTCTATAATGCATTTGTGGTTTCATTACTTTGTCAATCACTTATGTTGTTTAAATTTAATTAACTCGACAATATTTGACTAAGATATCGTGGTTGTTATTGACTCTTTTGTGATATACGGGAATAATTAAGTAACAACCACAAATGCCCTCACATATGTCGTGTGTGTCGTATACTAAATTAATACGTATTACAACAAAGCATATTTAGTTAGTAAATAAATTACTAAATACGATTCAGGTCATTCGAACATCGAATTTCCGAATGTTAACGGCTAATCGTATTAGTCAAATGTCAAATGAAGATTGGGAATTTATACTAATCGTAACAAAGTTTTGAGTATGATATATGTTATTAGGTAACGATTAATAATGAATTATATAAATCTTGAGATTCAAATCGTATCCACGTCCTCGAGTGATTGCTGTGGTTGACCGTTAAGCATATATGGTCATAATTCACGTGTATGAATGTAAATCATATTACTTTATACTAAACGGAAGGTCCTATTGATAGAATATTTAAAGGGTTGTCGTCGACTTTTGTTTACAGTTCACAAATATACGAATTAACATATAACAAAGTATTATTAAACGGATAAGTTTGGGGGGTCACAGTAAGAACTAATGCTATCATATATGATAACATAATATATTTTTATCATGTAATGTCGACAATCACATACGTCCATTTGACTAATACGATTGTTGTCATAACAGATTGGGAGTAATGTAATACGATTGTAGTAGGACGCATCGGCCTACGACAACCACATAAGTCCATTTGACTAATATGATTGTAGTAATAGGACCTTCCATTTATATATCGTGGTTGTTATTTAGTAATTGACCGTCTATGGATATGGGTAGGTGGCCGAAGGTAGGTGATTTTACATAGCCCGTGGATCATTCAATAATGAGCAACTTGCTTAATCATGTTATAATACACTATTTGTGTATCTTTATGATCATGTATATATAAGTTAACACTACTCTAAGCTCGAATTCTTAAACCCTGAACCAAAATTTTGGATTTGTGTCCCCAGCAGAGTCGTCAGAGCTGTCACACCTCCTTTTTTACACACCTACCCCGAAGGAAAAATATATAAAAGTGAGTTTTTCCAATTAAAGTGACATTATTCAAATTTGGATTATTTATTTATTTTTGTGTCGCCACTTGGGAAATGATTGGCTTTTGGTGTCCCAAGTCACCGGTTTATCTTGAATCCCAAATCGAGGAAAATTCGACTTTCCTTTTGAAGTCTGCAAACTAGAAATTCTAAGTAAGGAATTCTGTTGACCCGAGGGAAGGTGTTAGGCACCCCCGGATCCCGTGGTTCTAGCACGGTCGCTTAAACTATTATATTTGGCTAAAATCTGATTTTTATACATGCTCCAATCTATAGTGCAATTTTATAACTATTTACCGCTTTTAAATTATTAGTATTATTTATAATAGGCTCAACATAATACTTATGTCATTTAGTCCGAAAAAATGAAGTCATAGGACCTTTGATCATCGGCCTATGACTTCATTTTCGGACTAAATTCTGGCGTATTCAACCCTTTTATGGACGATTAAATTCTATCATCTATTTTTAGTTTATACAGGGATATTGCAATTATGTTAAATAAATTATGATTGCAATTATGTTATTAATAGGACGCAAAGATTATTGATTATGATAGTAAACTGTTATATAAACGGAAATAGATATTAACATACATATAGTTAACCTGATTACTTTATGAAGTTTAAAATCCACATATCATATAACACTAAATAAACTATACGATTGTCATATTCATACGAGGAATGGGTTAGTAATACTGCGTCAAGGTGTTAGAAATCAGAAGTAAACTATCGAATATGATTTTATATGTGTTAGGAGTGTTTACAGTATCGATGCGTCCTACTATAATAGTATTAAATTATGAATTAAGGAACATGTACTTTCACATATATATTATCGAGTATGAAATAATATTAGTATTAGTCTGTGAAAGTATCATATGTATATTGATGATAAGCATATGATTGTCTAATCGTATAAGCGTACTATCGTTAATTTGGCGATCATAGATGGGTATAGGTTGTACGTCCTACTACAATCCTTACAAACCTATGGGATTGTGTTTTCAAACCTGCGGAAACTCAGAGTTATTTTGGAAAACGATTCAATAAGAAAAATATCACAATAAAGGGAAAAGAATTAATAAATTCCAAACAGGCGAGTGAAATTAAGGTTCATAAAAAATAGCTTCGAAATTAGTCACACAATTAGGGCCAGTCAAAGAAGAAACATGCTTTTGCACTTTAGTATATAAACAGAGTGAACAAAAGACATCAGACATACATAGGCAAAAGAGATAATCACAAGCATGTTGTAGTGACAGAATTAAGCCAGAGTTCAATAGTAAAGCAAATATTCGAAGCATGGTAATCAAGTAGGTCAAGTCACATTGAATCAACAGTGAAGAAAACAGAGTATCAAAAACATGCAAAGGTATCACAGTAGTAGGTGAGGGAAACTTTTGAAAAGTTAGGGTTTCATCCATAGTATGAGTTGAAAGATAGTAAAAATCAGATAAGCCACATAAAGAAAAGAAAGTCTAAAACAAAATCTTTCAATCAAGTCAAGTACTCAAATAAACATTTTCAGACTCAAAGACCTAGGGCTTTTCAACAACAATCGAGTTTTTTTTAAAATACGCATAATTTGTTATCATATATAGTTTCAAACTTATTAGTCCATTTGTTATTTTAGTGACCCTTTTATATTGGAAAGCCCATATAATAAAAGGTTACAGATTATATAATCAGTAACTACCATTTTATTTTTCTAACCATCTATGTTTGGTTAGAAACCCCTACGTTAGACATTAATCGTATTTAGTATTACAATACGATAAACTATGTGAAAGTTTATTGTGAAATACTATTGGACTAAGGGTATAATACTATGTAAACGGAACTTACGGGTAACACAGTCTAAGATGAGTAGTTTAATTGTTCATTGTATAACAGTAAGGGGTATAATATAGGGGTTATTGTATTAGATTAGTCTATGAATTAGTACTACATAATGGTTCAGATGTCCTGGTTGTGGTTTATATTACCAAAAAACATAACGTATGATGTAGTGAGTATCATGTTAAATTAGAGGAATAGTATGTTAATCCCATTATCCACCCAACTGCTCTTTCACCCAATCCTAATAATCTGTTTATATATCGTGGTCAATTAAAAAGTTGACCAGTCCATTTGACTATAGTTAGTAATAACATTTCAAAGTGGTATAATAAGCGATACTACAACCGTATTCCACAAATAACGCCGATAGTAAGTTATTGTGATCTGTTTTATAACCTATATTTTCATATCAACGATGCAATTATTAGTCAAATGGACTAATAATCGTATTACAGTTTTATGTAACTGTCGTATTACTTTACAAATTCTGGACTAATACTATTATTTTCACTATAACCTACTATAATAACAACCACGATATATGGAGTAATTACCCCAGACACAGTTCGGAGCCTGAATAGCTAGTTTCTGTCTATGATTCTGTTTATATAATCTGTTTTGTTTAATGTCATAGTAATGTAATATTGTGTTATTACATTAGTAGTTCAACCACGTAAGTCATACTCAATATGGACTTACTGAAACCGTATTACCTTTGCATAACGTAATGTAATAACACAATATAGCTGGAATTTCACAGCCCATCCAAACCATAAACCACATTGCACTTTCCGAAAGCATACCCCAAATCAGAACCCCACGTCTATACAGTTGGTCGCTACAGCGGGACCCAGTTATACAATTTGCTTACGGTTGATTTTGCGTCCTTTCTAATCGTCTGTTATATAAACGGAAGTTCCTATAATGACCTAAATGTAACCGGGAACTAATAAGGGTAAACTTTAGCAAATGTGATATAATTAGCTTAAGGAGGGATATAATTAGCCACATCAATGTATTGGGAGGAACTATCATCATGTTCAAACTTGGCCTAAGATTTCATTATAGTATGTGGTTTTACAAGATTGTAATAACATAATGTCCGTGAATTAACGATTTGCTAAAGTTTATAGATTAATGAAACTAAGGGGAATATATAGTGTTCAGTGAGCAACCCCATTCTAAATCCACGATAGTGACATTGTTTCGACTTCATGAACCATAACTACAACAGATTTATGTATATTTTTAAAGACAGTTTTGTAGACGACTTAAACTGATTTATAGTAATGTAAGTACAGGGCCTTAAACTATTATATTTGGTAGATTATACGTATCGTTATATTATACATTTAACGGGAATGCGTTAATAACGTACTAATACGATTTACCTCAGTCCAATAACAAATTACTTAGAACTTTTCTTTATTGCTAGAGACAAATAATAGCAAATTTAGCTACTTAGTTTGACTTTTAAAAATAAATGAGATGAGCCTCGTTTAAGAATAAAACGCACGGGGCCCTCGATTAATTACTATAAAATACTTAGATTTGGAAGGACCGTTTAGCAAATTTCACGGTCTTTCCTAAAGTTAACAAGGCGAAGCTACTTTAGGCGCGATTAATAATGTACATTCTTAAATACGGGTGTGCATTTATGTGACCCAAATCTTACTCTCAACGAAGTCGGAATGTGTTAAAGGCCATAGGCGTACTGGTACGGTGTGGCCCGAAATGCATTTTCACGACGTTGCAATTCTTATAAAACTAAATAATAAAACGAAATATTAAGGCACATAAATCGAAACACATAAAAAAAATCAGATAAAAACAAATTTATGGCGTAATGGGGCAATCTGCTCTATCTATAATATTACCACAATCGTATTACATTTAAGTTTTCTCCCTTCATGACTAATACGATTGTTACCTTTTAGGCCATTTGTCCTAATATCCATTTGAACAGATTTTTCATTCAATAATTGAAATGTTATATGTAAACCAGATATAGAGATACTCAAACGGAGCCTGATAAACAAAACGATATATAGTAGTATACTAATAAGATATGTGAAAAATCTGTTTATATGTCCCCTCCTTAGGCCAATCACTACTGGAACAATTATTGTCATGTTCAAAATATAGCACGAGATGAATCTTCGTGCAAATATGATTAAAGGCACAGTATTAATCAAATGGACTTATGTGGTTATCGTAGGCCGATGCGTCCTATTATAATCGTATTACATTACTCCCAATCTGTTATGACTACAATCGTATTAGTCAAATGGACTTATGTGGTTGTCGTAGGCCGATGCGTCCTAGTATATGAATGAAATCATATTCATTCACGGTCAATTACTAACTAACAACCACGATATATAAACGGAAGTTCCTATAACAACAATCGTATTAGTCCAATGGACTTATGTGGTTGTCGTAGGCCGATGCGTCCTAGTATATGAATGAAATCGTATTCATTCACGGTCAATTACTAACTACAAAAGTATTAGTCCAATGGACTTATGTGGTTGTCGTAGGCCGATGCGTCCTAGTATATGAATGAAATCATATTCATTCACGGTCAATTACTAAATAACAACCACGATATATAATCGGAAGTTCCTATGACTACAATCGTATTAGTCCAATGGACTTATGTGGTTGTCGTAGGCCGATGCGTCCTAGTATATGAATGAAATAATATTCAATCACGGTCAATTACTAAATAACAACCACGATATATAAACGGAAGTTCCTACGACTACAATCGTATTAGTCCAATGGACTTATGTGGTTGCCGTAGGCCGATGCGTCCTAGTATATGAATGAAATTATATTCATTCACGGTCAATTACTAAATAACACCACGATATATAAACGGAAGTTCCTATGACTACAATCGTATTAGTCAAATGGACTTATGTGGTTGTCGTAGGCCGATGCGTCCTACTACAATCGTATTACATTACTCCCAATCTGTTATAACTACAATCGTATTAGTCCAATGGACTTATGTGGTTGTCGTAGGCCGATGCGTCCTACTATAATCGTATTACATTACTCCCAATCTGTTATGACTACAATCGTCTTAGTCAAATGGACTTATGTGGTTGTCGTATGCCAATGCGTCCTAGTATATGAATGAAATGATATTCATTCACGGTCAATTACTAACTAACAACCACGATATATAAAAGGAAGTTCCTATGACTATAATCGTATTAGTCCAATGGACTTATGTGGTTGTCGTAGGCCGATACGTCCTAGTATATGAATGAAATCATATTCATTCACGGTCAATTATTAAATAACAACCACGATATATAAACGGAAGTTCCTATGACTACCAAGATTCAGGAGAGACTTCGCACAACTTGTATTGACTACGGCCAATGGACTTATGTGGTTGTCGTAGGCCGATGCGTCCTACTACAATCGTATTACATTCTCCCAATCTGTTATGACTACAATCGTATTAGTCAAATGGATTTATGTGGTTGTCGTGGGCCGATGCGTCATAGTATATGAATGACATAATATTCATAGATAGTCAATTACTTAAGAACTGTAATATTACTACTTCCGATATTAAACTAATAATCTTGTAGTCCATACAATAATATTCATAAGACGGTTTATTCCTGATACGATTGTAGTATCACGGTTCTATGACTGTTGATAGTAACATATGATAGTATACTAGGATTGGACAGACTTAAAAGGTTGAATAGCACTATATTATTTTCTGATATTGTAGTAATTCTGTTGACAATCATATTATTGTGATGTAATAGCCAGGCTAGACAATCACACGTTATCAGCTGTCTTAAATTTAATTTAGCAATTAATATATAAACAGGACAATATTATTAGTCACAATATATTGTCAGAATAATATTTTTCGTAAGATATATTGATGAAAGTTGTTAATTGTAGTCAAATGAACGATAATTACTTATGGTTACTTTTTGTGTCATAAAAATTGCTATAGTAGATCATAGCTTAAAGGTTTCGTTATGATCATATTATGAATTTATAAGTCCGCGATGGACTAAATAACTAGTAATTATTGTGTCCTAGTTTGCCGATGCTTAAAGTAATTCGATGCTTTAGTTTAGAAGATTTTTTATTTGATTCAAAGTGGATGCTGTTAAATATTGCTTATAGTCCCTTCTGGAAGTTCATACTGAAATTTGATAGCATTTGGACATGATTTGAGGTGATTGAGATCAAAATTTTCAGTTGAAAATTGAAGAAGAACACAACTACAAATATATACCACTACGATATACAATATGACGTATGAGTATATTACATATATGTAAGACTGTCACTGTCACGACCCTAGTTCACCAATCGTGAACCTGTCATGACGGCACCCAGTCTTCGCGACTAGGTAATCCTAACACGATGCGGAATATACAATTCATGAACAAAAGGATAAGATAACAGCAGAATAATGTAAATGAAATATACTAAGTGCCGCTCGGCATATGCACTTCGCCAAAACGCACTAAGTGACATACTACCAAGACCCGGAAACCCACGGGCAACACAGACTAAAAGAAGAGTATAACTGTGGCTCTATACATCAAGAATGTCTAAACAACGAGAATAAGGGAAAATAACTGCTATCACTAATGAGAATAGAAGGTGACTCTCCGGGTCCGCGGACGTAGCAGATCGTACCTCAAGTCTCCTGAAGTGCTGCTAGATCACCTGAAGTGTGCATGATATGATTTACCTGGATCTGCACAACAAAAGTGTCCAGAAGAGTAGTATGAGTACACCACGGCGGTAATCAGTAAGTGCCAAGCCTAACCTCGATGGAGTAGTGACGAGAAAGGTCAGGGCCCTACCGAGTGACAATAACATAATGATAATAACAGTAATAAGCAGTTTAAATAAGAATGAATCTGAAATAACAACAATAAAGAAATTACTGCAACCGTCCACAATTAAGCTAACAACGAGTAACCAACACAACATAAATTTAACTCAACAAGTCCAGGATCTACGGGAATTGAACCCGCAGTTCCTCTCTATATTCAACAACTCAGGATCTCTGGGAATCGAACCCGCAGTCACTACATCAGTATCTTTAGGTCTCCGGGAATCGAACCCGTAGCCCTCGGATCTCCGGGAATTGAATACGCAGTCCGTTTCTCAATAGCTCAGGATCTCCGAGAATTGAACCCACAGTCCGTATCTCAAAAAACTCCGGATCTCCGGGAATCGAACCCGCAGCCTTGGATCTCCGGGAATTGAACCCGCAGTCCACAAACACAAACAATAAGAGGAAAGCACAGAGAAATATGAAATACATGACTACAATTAAACCAAAACCAGTATCAACAAGTTTCAAGGAGTTCAAGTAAGACAAGTAGGCATTTAGACAGATAATCCTATCTAACCATGCTTTTCCAACGAATATCAGGTAAATATTACAATTTAATCAATTAAACAACAAGAATATCACGATTTGAGCAGTTCAAGTAAGGTGGTTTCCAACAATATGCACATGTACACGCCCGTCACCTCGCGTACAAGGCATTTAAATTAACACATAATATCCTAGGGGAGAAGGTTCCCCCACGCGACGTTAGACAAGTCACTTACCTCAATTCCGGTACAAAACCGCTAAGAAACGACGCTCTTGCCACGAGTATCCGACTCCGAGTGGCCCGAATCTAGTCAAACCAATTATACAGTGTAAATAACATCGCAAATAACTAATTACAATGATAAAATCACAGCTACGGCGCGAAAGTGGGTGAAATGACCAAAATACCCCTGCAGCCATCGGCTTGGAATTGAAATATTTTTACATTTTCAGAACCCTCGCACTCTCACGAGTCTAACCATATAAAAATCTCCCAAATCGGAGGTCAATTGCTCCCTCAAAACCCAATAGTTTGGTCTAGGAACTTTCACCCAATTTCACATTAAAAACTGAAATTCAAAGTACATTTAAGAGGGGATTCGTGGAAATTGATCAAAACCGAGTGAGAAACACTTACCCAATTTACCCAGATGAAAATCCCTTCAAAAATCACTAAGAACCGAGCTCTAGAAGTCAAAATATGTTAATATGAAGAAACCCTCGAAATTGGGATTTATTCTTTCTGCCCAGGCATTTTACGCTATGCGACGCCGATCGCGACATCTCCAATGCGATCGCATTGCACAAAAATTCCGAGCTACGCGATCGCATCCTTAGGTCTGCGATCGCATATCGTTAATTCCTCAGGCTCCCAAAAGACTCTATGCGATCGCATTACATAAATCGCGATTGCAGTGAACAACATTGCCACGCTACACGATCACATACTAATCTTTGCGATCGCAGAGAACAATTTGACAACTATCCAAAATCCTTCTACGCGATCACGTTAACTGCCCTGCGATCGCATCCCTCCAATTTCCTCTTCTATGCGATCGCAATCCATGCTATGCGATCGCATAGAACATTAATGTTCTGCAATTTCTGCTGCACTGCAGCAGTTCCCAACATCATGTTTTGGTCCGTTTGGACCCCCGGATTCACCCCGAGTCGCCCAGGACTCCAACGAAAACCACCAACCTACCCCAAAACACGATACGAACTTGTTCCAATCATAAATACACGCCCTTAAACATGGAAATCATCAAATCAAGACGGATTCAAGCCTAAGTTTCAACCAAAACTTTCGAAACCTACATGTTATCAAAAACCCGACCAAACGATGTCCGAAGGACCTGAAAATTTGCAGACATATCCAAAATCACCTAACGAAGCTACTGCAACTATCAGAATTCCATCCAACTCCCTGATCAAAATCTCACCTATCGATCGGATTTCCAAAAGTTCAAACTTCGGCATTCCAAGCCTAATTGAGCTACAGACCTCCAAAATACATTCCGAACGGGCTCCCAACCCCGAAATCACCTAACGCAGCTAATGGAACCATCAGATTTCCGTTCCAAGGTTGTCTTAATACTGCTCCAAATACGGGCCATTTTTAAACTATAAGGCTCTCATTTAGGGACTAAGTGTCCGAAAACACTCCAAATTCTAGAACCGAACCTCCCGGCAAACTACAATAGCAGAAATGAACTTAGGGGAACAGTTAAATTGGGGATCGGGGCGTAAATTTCAAAAACGACCGGCCGGGTCGTTACATCTTCCCACACTTAAAAGATTCGTTCGTCCTCGAACGAGCATAGAAAACATACCTGGAGTGGTGAAGAGATGAGGGTACTGGTTGCGCATATCCTGCTCGATCTCCCAAGTAGCCTCCTTGGCCGGCTGACCCCGCCACTGGACCTTTACTGAAGCGATGTTCTTTGACCTTAGCCTCCTGATTTGCCTGTCCAGAATGGCCACTGGCTCCTCAACATAAGATGGATCCTCGTCTAGCTGAACAGAAGTGAAATCCAACACGTGCGACGGGTCACCATGGTATCTCCGGAGCATAGAGACATGAAATATGGGATGGACTCCGGCTAGGCTAGGAGGTAAGGCCAACTCATAAGCAACCTCCCAAACACGCCTCAAAATCTTAAAAGGGCCAATGAATCTAGGACTCGGCTTCCCCTTCTTCCCAAACCTCATGATGCCCTTCATGGGTGAGACCCGAAGTAGAACCCGCTCGCCAATCATAAAAGCCACATCGCGGACCTTCTTGTCCGCATAACGCTTCTGTCTAGACTAGGCTGCACGAAGTCTGTCCTGAATCACCTTGACCTTGTCCATTGCATCTTGGACCATCTCGGTACCTAGCAGCCTGACCTCGCCCGGCTCGAACCAACCCACGGGAGACCTGCACCTCCTACCATATAGGGCCTCATACAGTGCCATCTGAATACTGGACTGATAGCCGTTATTATAAGCAAACTCCGCTAGTGGCAAGAAATGATCCCAAGAACCTCTAAACTCAATCACGCACGCACAGAGCATATCTTCCAAAATCTGAATAGTGTGCTCGGACTGGCCATCGATCTGGGGGTGAAACGCTGTGCTCAGCTCCACTCGAGTGCCTAACTCCTGCTGCACGACTCTCCAAAACCGTGAAGTAAACTGAGTGCCTCTATACGAAATGATGGAAACTGGAATACCATGCAGCCGGACTATCTCCCCGATGTAGATCACCGCCAGTTGCTTCGATGAGTAAGTAGTGCTCACCGGTATGAAATGGGCGGACTTGGTCAGCCGATCCACGATGACCCAAATGGAATCAAACTTCCTAACCAGTCCGTGGAAGTCTAGATACAAAGTCCATGGTGATGCGCTCCCATTTCCACTCTGGGATCTCAATTTGCTGCATTAACCCACCCGGACACTGATGCTCATACTTCACCTGCTGGCAGTTGAGGCTCCTAGAAACATAGTCAACCATATCTCTCTTCATCCCTCTCCACCAGTAATGCTCCCTCAAGTCCCGATACATCTTCACGGCACCCGGATGGATGGAATACCGAGAGCTATGGGCCTCTGCTAGAGTCAGCTCTCGAAGATCATCCACATTGGGCACACAAATATGCCCCTGCATCCTCATAACTCCATCATTCCCGATGGTTACATCTCGAGAATAACCACGCCGAACTCTATCCTGGATGATAAGCAAATGAGGGTCATCGAACTGACACTCCCTGATGCGATCAAATAGAGAAGACCGAGAAACCACACAGGCCAGAACCCGACTGGGCTCCGAAAGATCCAGTCTAACAAACTGCCTGGCTAAAGCCTGAACATCCATCGCCAGAGGCATCTCCGAAGCTGGTAAATATGCAAACTCCCCAAACTCTCCGCCCGGCGACTCAAGGCATCGGCAACTACATTGGCCTTGCCCGGATGATAGAGAATAGTAATATCATAGTCCTTCGACAGCTCCAACCATCTCCTCTGACGCATGTTCAGGTCATTCTGCTTAAGAAAGTGCTACAAGCTCCGATGATCAGTGTAGATCTCACAAGGAAC
Organism: Nicotiana noctiflora; assembly: GCA_032618575.1. Taxonomy (NCBI): domain Eukaryota; kingdom Viridiplantae; phylum Streptophyta; class Magnoliopsida; order Solanales; family Solanaceae; genus Nicotiana; species Nicotiana noctiflora. The sequence goes on along the minus strand of JASVEL010000505.1, from coordinate 229,370 downwards.
CCCATACAAGTAATGACGCCAAATCTTCAAGGCGTGAACAATGGCAACTAGCTCAAGATCGTGAACAAGGTAGTTCTGTTCATGCACCTTCAGCTGTCTGGACGCGTAGGCAATCACCCTACCGTCCTGCATCAATATTGCACCGAGTCCAACTCGTGAGGCATCACAGTATACTGTATAGGACCCAGAACCGATAGGCAACATCAAAATAGGGGCCGAAGTCAAGGCTGTCTTGAGCTTCCGAAAGCTCGCCTCACACTCCTCTGTCAACTGGAAAGGGGTACCCTTTTGGGTCAATCTGGTCATAGGTGCTGCGATCGAAGAGAACCCCTCTACGAAGCAACGGTAATAACCCGCCAAGCCAAGGAAACTACGAATCTCAGTAGCTGAGGAGGGTCTAGGCCAACTCTGCACGGCCTCCACCTTCCTCGGATTCACTCGAATACCATCATTCGACACCACGTGGCCTAGAAATGCCACTGAACTCAGCCAAAATTCATATTTAGAGAACTTTGCATATAATTGCTTCTCCCTCAAAGTCTGAAGCACTATCCTCAGATGCTGCTCGTGCTCTTCCCAGCTCCGGGAATATACCAAAATATCATCAATGAAAAAAATCACGAACGAGTCCAGATATGGCCTGAACACACTGTGCATCAAATGTATAAAAGCTGTTGGGGCATTAGTCAGCCCGAAAGACATGACGAGGAACTCGTAGTGATCATACCGAGTCCTAAAGGCAGTCTTCGGGATATCTGGCTCACGAATCTTCCGCTGATGATAACCAGAGCGCAAATCAATCTTGGAGAACACATGTGCGCCTTGTAGCTAGTCAAATAAATCATCAATACGTGGCAAAGGATACCGGTTCTTCACTGTCACTTTGTTCAACTGACGATAGTCAATACACATACGCATAGAAACGTCATTTTTCTTCACAAACAACACATGAGTTGGAACAAATCATATTCATTCACGGTCAATTACTAAATAACAACAACGATATATCAACGGAAGTTCATATGGCTACGGAAGCGATAAATAACGATCGTATGTCTCGAAACAATGAGACCACTGCAATAATGAAAGCAAATAGAGGAAGGACTATGAGTCTCTCGAGATTCTAGTTGATCGTATTACATTAGATTGATATGGTTATGATATAATATGCATAGGATATGACTAAATAAGAAGTATTGTGACCTGAGGCGGATCCAGGATTTAGGGGTTACGGGTGCCGACCCACTAAAATTGCAATTGAATGTAAGCCAAAAAATTATTTGCTCCCACCTGGAATCAAACTCACGACCTGTTGAATGAAAAATACAGGGCTTTACCACTGGCACCTTTGCCACTTTTGTTTTATAGGGTGGCACTTTAAATATATATCCTATTTATTATACATATATACATATATATATAATATTTTTGCCGAAGCTTGCGGGTGTCGTACCACCCCAAACCGTGTACATAGATCCGCCCCTGATTGTGACCTAATATATGTGGCCTACGACATAGCCCTTGTAACATATTCCGTATTCTACTAAGTCCCATACTAATCCTACCATTCATATGGTTGTATTAGGTAGTATTAAGTTAAAATGTCATGTCATAAAAGATTAAGAATTTTATGCGTCCAGTTGTATTTTATGATATTATCGGGGCATACATTTTTTTTAACCGCAGTCAAATAGTGATGAGGGATTGACTAATATACTTGTCGTTGGACTAATTTCATTACTAATTACATAAACTTTGAATTAATATATACTAAGACTCTTAGTCACAGATACCAATTGTCAGTTTAGGTCCTACTAGCCGATTTTTATACGATACGTATATGTAGTATAGTTCCGAAATAACCTACAAGAAAAACGGCTTTTAAGGAAGGGAAATCTGGTCCCTAAAGATCCAAATCCAGTCCTAATAAACATATTGCGACGGTAAAAAGCTGGTCGCCACTGGTCGAAATAGCTTCCGCCGCTAAAGACGGGTCCAAAATTCTAGCCGTTAAATGTTTTTTGCGACGGATGAAAAATCTGGTCCTTAAAAATCTTTAGAGACTACATATCTCGTCCCTGTAGACAATTAATATATATTTAACATTATATATTTGTCGTCGTAGAAGAGTTTTAGCGACCATCTTTCCCCTCCCTATTAGATGGCAAATATATTATGAAAAATATATATTTTTCGGTCATTAACCCATTTTAGCGACTAGTCTTTAACTGGTCATAACTTATCTTTTAGAGACAAGTAGCACTAGTCTCTATTTAAAATAAGTGTAGAAATTTTAACAACCATATCTTTAATATCGATCTTATTGGCCACGAGTATTCCTAAAGCTCGATATCACAAAAAAGTATTTTTATCAATAAATATCAAATTGATATTGAACAATCCAGATATAAAAAGGTAATAAAGTTATTGATTGCAATGTTAACATCCCATGATATTAGTTTCAGTATTTGCTCGACACCTTAACAAAACAACTTAGCTAACATCCTGAGCTAGACTATGATATCAAGCTTTACGTAACATTCTTAGCAAAATAATAATGAGCTTGTAGCTTCCAATCTTTCAAACTTGCATCTTGACTTATAGCTTCAATCTTCAAACCCTGTAAGTACAAGATTTTGAAAAAATTTAAATAAATATTGGTAAAATAATATATGTTAATTTACAATTGTAATGGCAAAACACATTCAAAGGCAGTCAGCATCTTTCAACTTGCAAAATATTCATAAATCCTAATAAAAAAAAAGTAAACAACAAAACAGAAACTTCAAGATCTCAAGTTTAAAAAGAATATTCAGAATTATGCGACCAATGTCCTATCTATGTGCCAAAATGCTCTTCTTATAGATGTCAGATATGCTATACCAGAGCACTCGAAGCAAAAGGAGTCTAAAGCACAAAAGAAAAAAGAGGAAAATGAGTCACTTGATCTTTCAACTAAGACAGTCCAAGCAATAGGAAGCAGGGCAGGTGAAGGGCAATAGGAAGCAGGACAGGTAAAGGAGATACTGTCGTGCAAAGCAAAGATCAGCGAAAGGATAATGAAGGTCAAACAGTTAAGAAATTTCAAGGGCATTTGAGGCAATTGCTTGATAAAAAAATAAGAATGCCAGTTGTGACTATGGCTGCAGGTGTACAAAATGTTGTAACTGGAATTGATAAAATCCCAATTGAAGCAGTTAGAAAAGCTTAAATCTTATGCAGTGTTTCGGAGGTTCTGCCATTTGATGTACAGTTTGGTAAAGATACATAGGCAAACAGTGATGCAACAAGGCATTTTCAACTTTGTTTGCAAAAACCTGCTGGTGCAATTCAGAATGAAAAAATAGTTGTGTTGAATGCTACTACTGTGCATGGGGACAAGGTTTTGATGGTGTGAAGAATTTGGATAAGGTAAATAATGTTGCTGTTAACAATGGCGCTACCGTGCATCTATTGTTGTAGCACTGATTGATCAGGGAACTGGTACAAGTTTGGAGTCTACTGCTGCTTTGAAAGAAACTACAGATACAACTGTTGTATCAGTTGAACCAGTGGCGAAGTCAATTAGGAAAACACGAATTGATGCTTCAAAAATTGGTGGCCAGCAGGGGTGTGAAGAGCTGAATAAATCATCAACTGGGGTTGCTCTTACCGATACGGCTGAACATTTGAAGCAGTTGTGTAACACAGTGCAATATAATAGGCACGAATTGGAAGGTGTAGCTGCTATGTTCAATGATGTAGCAGGTATTATGAAGAATGATCGAAAAGTCTCCAGTAATACTCAAGATGCTGGTGTTTTAAATGAACTTGCTACAAGGTTTGATGCAATGAAAAAACAAGTTGATGAATTAACATGTGTGGAAGCTACTATTGTGGAACATAATGTAGATGCCATGGAGTTGGAGTATGCAGCCTCAACAGGGTATAAAAGTTGTTGAATATAGAATTTAAACAACCACAAGTCTCAAATGCAAAGGAGCAGGCTGCTATGTTTAATGCATCAGTTGCGAACTATGAAGATAAATTCAATGATGTAGCATCTATTATGAAGAATAAACTCCCAGATGATATTCAGGGTTTAAGAGCTATGGCCACGATTTTTCAAGGCTATCAATAGAGTAACGACCCTATGATTTGAAAGTTGCTCATGGTGATGAGAGAGCAGATTCAATAGCACCTCAAACAACCCAACATGCGCAACAAATGAAAATTCGAGATTGGAAAGTGGTTAATCGATCTTATACATCAGCTCACACAGCAAAATCCCCAGGTACTAAAGGGCAACCAAGCACACAGCTCTAATATACCTACACTGCATTTCTCTAGTCCTCATGTTGAAAAGATCATCAAGGACACATAAAATGTGATGGCAGCACATATCAATATAGTTAAACAACCAAAAGTGAAGTTGAACATATCCGCCAACGAAGTGCCATCACAATCATTGGAATCATTTGGAAAGTATGGAAGTGATACCGGGCAGTTGGTTATTTCTACTGGAAACAACAACGAAATTATACAAGCCAACATGAGGAAGGTTATTACTAAATCCAAACTTAGGGATAACCAAAGGGAGGATGATGATGAAGAAGACTGGAGAACTGAATTTGCGGGGATTCGACTGATGAAGGTGAGCGATGTAGTGGTGATGAGGAGATGCTTTCAATTGGCTTGCCTTTTTTTCCAAAAATTGGCAGATCTTTAATGTTGAAATCAGGCAGCAAATTAAACGCAAAGGCCCCATATTTTATCCCTAAAATTAGGCAGCAACTTAGTGAGGCAAGCACATTAGCAGTAGCACCAAGTTTGGGATAGCAGAACCAGATTAACACTCCAGCAGTAGTGTCAACTACTAGACAGCAGCAGTGTAATGAGGCAACTGCAACTGAAACCAACTCGATTGTAGTGGTAGTGGCAAATGCAAAGCAACAGCAGGACACAAATGCAACATTGATCACTATGGAGGACAGAAAACTACTAGACGCGATAGAAAGTTCCAAACTTGTTAACTTGCTAACTCATTACGCTTTTACCATTGGTCGTTTGGCTAAGTACAGGAACAACATACAAGGAGTAGAACAACAACAAAACAAGGCTTTTATCAAATTGAAAGAACTCGATCCAAAATACCACTTCTCCTGCCAATTCACAGCTGATTTTGATGCAATGAATTCAGAAGATTTCATTATCACAAGCACATATTAAGAAGTATCTAGAAGGTAAGAATTGGAACTACGCACACTGACCAAAAATTTTGATTTAATTAATATTGTTACTTGACCAACTACTCCAAACATATGTTATAGTATGTAATAAAGAGCTCTTTAGGTTGGCGTCCTGATTACAATGGTGACTAATAGGGATATTGTCTGTTAATTCTATTGAAACAGCAAGCATATGGTCGCCAAATCTAATTTTTTATACTGTTATTTAAGGACATAAATGTATAGGTTTTGCAGAAGCTCGTCTTTAAAGCAAATAGCTAATAAGTAGGCACTCATATATATATTTTAGTATAGCTCTTTCGCTATCATCGAATACAGACCACTACTTAGTAAGTGTATTTGCTCAAAATTTTGCAAATTTATGGATCTCATTTTTGAATACTTCAACATATGCGGTAAAAACTCAGAACAAAATACTTCAACACATTTCAGTATCACTCTTTTACAGGTTTATTGTTAGAGAAGAAGAAGTTGAATATAGCAAAGCTGTAAATCGATTTCCAAATGAGCAACTCAGAAAGCGAGGTTGAAACAGAATAAAAGGAGCAACTCAGGAGAGGAGACATACCTGAACTCGCAAACAGAAGTTGAAAATTAGGGCATACTTTCGATTCACAAATTCATAACCTTTGCTTTGAGAAAACAAATTATTACTGGTTTAATCTTAGAGAAGAAGAAGAAGAAGAAGTTGATTAGCAAAGTTATAAATCGATTTCCAAATGAGCAACTCAGAAAGCGAGGTTGAAAAAAAAAGAAAAAGAGCAACTCAGAAGAGGGCGTACGTGGATTTGCAAACAGAGGTTGAAAATTAGGGCACGTGATTCACAAATCAATTCATATATTTTGCTTCGAGAAAACAAATTCTGAGAGATTGATAAAGGGGCAGAGCAGCGTTCGTGTTTTGAGACACTAGGGCAGGCTTCAGATCGTTTATTTTGAAAAAACATAGTCTTTTATTTTTTGGAATTTTTAATTTACTAAATTAGTTTTGGCGCCTATTATTTAGAAATCTTTGTTTTTTATATTCGAGTATTATATTTGGCGGCATTCTCTCCCGCTCTAGCCCTTCATTTATAATTTGAGACCAGTTACTAATTTGTTTAGGGACCAAATTTAGTACCTTCACAAAAAAATATAGAATTAAGGACTACAATATAATGTCGTCGCAATACGTACACTTCTAGAGACGGGATTATTAACTCGTCCCTAAATGTTGGTCGCATATAAGTCTTTTTCTTGTAGTATATGTGGTCAATCAGCTAATGGACTTATCATTAATTCCGTTTAATTTATTAGTCAAACGGCTATTACTACCACTGACCCTCAGGACTTACGTTATTATCTTGGGAGGTCATAAAATTGAGATAACAATATAAAAATATATCAGTATTAACATAATTAATATTCCAGCCCGGCCCACCATACAACATTACCAAGAGATATATATGTCTATAAAGACAGGCAACTTTTCAACCTATTAATTATGTTAATACTGATATGTTAATCCAGTCTAACAAACTGCCTGGCTAAAGCCCGAACATCCATCGCCATAGGCCTCTCCGAAGCTGGTAGATATGCCAAACTCCCCAAACTCTCCGCCCGACAACTCAAGGCATCGGCAACCACATTAGCCTTGCCCGGATGATAGAGAATAGTAATATCATAGTCCTTTAGTAGCTCCAACCATCTCCTCCGACGCATATTCAGGTCCTTCTGCTTAAGCAAGTGCTGCAAGCTCCGGTGATCAGTGTAGATCTCACAAGGGACCCCATATAAGTAATGACGCCAAATCTTCAAGGCGTGAACAATGGCAGCTAGCTCCAAATCATGAACAGGATAGTTCTTCTCATGCACCTTCAGCTGTCTGGACGCGTAGGCAATCACCCTACCGTCCTGCATCAATACTGCGCCGAGTCCAACTCGTGAGGCATCACAATATACAGTATAGGACCCCGAGCCTGTAGGCAACATCAATATAGGGGCCGAAGTCAAAGCTGTCTTGAGCTTATGAAAGCTCGCCTCACACTCATCTGTCCACTGAAAAGGGGCACCCTTTTGGGTCAACCTGGTCATAGGTGCTACAATCGAAGAGAACCCTTCTACGAAACGACGGTAATAGACCGCCAAACCAAGGAAACTGCGAATCTCAGTAGCGGAGGAGGGTCTGGGCCAACTCTGCACGGCCTCCACCTTCCTCGGATCTACTCGAATACCATCACTCGACACCACGTGGCCCAAAAATGCCACCGAACTCAACCAGAATTCACATTTAGAGAACTTGGCATAAAGCTGCTTCTCCCTCAGAATCTGAAGCACTATCCTCAAATGCTACTCGTGCTCTTCCCGGCTCCGGGAATATACTAGAATATCATCAATGAAGACAATCACGAACGAGTCCGGATAAGGCCTGAACACACTGTGCATCAAATGCATAAAGGCTGCTGGGGCATTAGTCAGCCCAAAAGACATCACGAGGAACTCATAGTGACCATACCGGGTCCTGAAGGCAGTCTTTGGGATATCTGGCTCCCGAATCTTCAGCTGGTGATACCCAGAGCGCAAATCAATCTTAGAAAACACATGTGCGCCATGTAGCTGGTCAAATAAATCATCAATGCGGGGCAAAGGATACCGGTTCTTCACTGTAACCTTGTTCAGGCTGACGATAGTCAATACACATACGCATAGAACCGTCCTTTTTCTTCACAAACAACACAGGAGCACCCCAAGGCGAAACACTAGGTCAAATGAAACCCTTACCCAATAACTCATGTAACTGATCCTTCAACTCCTTCAACTCAGGAGGAGCCATACGGTACGGTGGAATAGAAATGGGCTGAGTGCCTGGCAACAAATCAATAGCAAAATCAATATCTCTGTCGGGCGGCATGCCCGGGAGATCAGCTGGAAATACATCAGCAAAGTCACGTACCACAGGAACGGAATCAATAGAGGGAGTGTCAATACTGACGTCCCGCACATAAGCTAAATAAGCAGCACACCCTTTCTCAACCATGCGCCGAGCTTTGAGAAAAGAAATAACACGGCTGGGGGTGTGATCTAGAGTACCACTCCACTCAATACGTGGAATGCCCAGCCAGCGTCACGGTCTTGGCGTGACAATCAAGAATAGCATGATGGGGCGACAACGAGTCCATGCCCAGAATAATATCAAAATCGACCATCCCGAGCAACAATAGATCCGCTCTGGTCTCAAAATCACAAATGGTAACCAAACACGACCGATATACACGGTCCACAACCAAAGAATCACCCACCGGAGTGGAAACATAAATGGGGGCACTCAAAGAATCCCGAGGCACACCCAGATGAGGATCAAAGTAAGAAGACACATATGAAAAAGTGGAACCAGGGTCGAATAGAACCGATGCCTCCCTGTGACTAACCAAAATAATACCTGTGATAACAGAATCAGATGCAACAGCCGCAGCGCGATCAGGAATAGCATAGAATCTGGCATGTCCCCCCTCTCGAGGGCGGCCTCTGGAACCCTGACCCCTGCCCCTGGCTGGCTGGGCAGGTGGAGTGGCAGCTGGAGCTGGAAAGATGGCCTGCTGGCCCTGAGAACCACGCTGATACTACAAAGACTGAGGAGGTGCTCCCCTCCTACGCCCGGGGCACTCCCTAACCAGATGGCGAGTATCCCTGCACCCAAATCAAGCTCTAGGAGGACACGGTGACTGTGACTGTCCGGCCTCACCCCCACTAGTCTGACCCCTGGAAGGACCCCGCGCAGGAGGTGCACTAGAAACTAGGGAAGCATAATAAGGCTCCTGAGGTGCTGGAAGAACTGAAGCACTACCGGCTGCTGGCAATGCTGAGTGAACTGGCCGACCGGAATAACCCCTGCCAAAACGACCTGCTGCTGAAGCGCGGGCACCAGAGAAATGGCCCGACTCACGAGACCTCTTGGCCTCTCTCTCTCCCCGCTCTCTAGGGTGCATACTCTCAATCCTCCTGGCAATGCTCACGGCCTGCTGATAAGATATATCTATCTCCAACTCTCTGGCCATGCTGGATCGGATCGGCGGAATCAGGCCCTCAATAAATCTCCGCACCCTCTCCCGGACCGTGGCCACCAAAGCTGGTGCATGCCTGGCAAGACGGGTGAAACTGATAGCATACTCCGATACTGACATGGAGCCCTGTCGCAACCACTCAAACTCCGAGCTCTAAGAATCCCTAAGGCTCTGGGGAACAAACTCTCTCAAAAACGGATCTGAAAACTGCGTCCAGGTCAATGAAGCAGACTCCTCTGGACTATCCAACTCATACATGCGCCACCAATCGTAAGCGGCCCCACGAAACTGAAAAGCAGTGAAGGAAACCCCGCTGGTCTCCACAATCCCCATAGTACGAAGAATATGATGACACTCCTCCAGAAAACCCAATGCATCATCTGAAGCCAAACCACTGAACACTGGAGGGTCATATTTCTTGAACCTCTCCAATCTATGTTGCTCGTCCTCAGAGGCAGCTGGTCCACCTCCGGGTTGTGCTGGGGCGGCAGGAGGCATAACCATAATCTCTGGAACCTGTCCCACTAGCACTCGCTTCTCAGGTGTAGCGGCTGCGGGAGTCTGGGCCCCTCCCCCGGCCTAGGATGTAGCTGCAGTGAGAGGAAGTAGTCCTGCCTGAGCTAAGGTGGTATACATACTCATGAACTGGGCCAGGGTCTCCTGGAGTGCTGGAGTAGTGGCAGCTGTAGTCGGTGTACCAGGTGCCTGCGCTCCAACCTGGTCTACCTGTGGCACCTCAGCGGCAGTGCGCGCGGGTGCTGTGGCTGCACCTCGGGTGCGTCCTCGTCCTCTACCTCGGCCCTGGCCTCTGACGGCGGCAACAGGGGGCGCGGGTACTTGATCGTCGCGAGTAGCACGTGTCCTCACCATCTGTGAGAGAATAGAAAGCAATAGTTTAGTTTTGGTGCCAAAAATGTCGCACGACAAGGAATCCAAAAGAAATGAAGAGTTTCCTAAACAGTTACATAGCCTCTCGTAGATAAATACAAACGTCTCCGTATCGATCGGCGAGACTCTAAGTAACCGGTCTGTGTCCCGTGACTCCTACGAACCTATAGCTCTGATACCAACTTGTCACGACCCTAGTTCACCAATCGTGAACATGTCGTGATGGCACCCAGTCCCCACGACTAGGTAAGCCTAACACGTTGCGGTTTATACAAGTTTATGAACATTTAATAAGAATTAGCGGAAAATAAGATAAAAGGAATGTAATCTGTGCCGCTTGGCACATACACCCGTCAAATACACTGTATAAAACACCACCAAGACCCGGAATCCCACGGGTAACACAGTCTAAAAGAGAACATAAAACTGTAGCTCGGTGTAATAAGAGTATCTAACAACAGAATGAAGGAAAGACATCTACTAGCACTATCAGAATAGAAGGAAGGCCTTCGGATCCGCGGACGTAGCAGATCATACCTCAAGGTCTCCCAAAGCACTGCCGAATCACCTGGTATGAGCCTGTCCTGATGTACCTGGATCTGCACAACAAAAGTTTGCAGAAGAGTAGCATGAGTACACCACGGCGGTACTCAGTAAGTGCCAAGCCTAACCTCGATGGAGTAGTGACGAGGAATGTCAAGGCCCTACTAAGAGAAAACAATAACATAATGGTATTAAAAATATTAAGCAGTTTAGATGATAATAACTTTGAAATAACAACAATAAAGTGATTACTGCAACCGTCTACAATTAAATAACAACAAGTAACAAACTCAATCAATAACTTAGGATATCCGGGAATCGAACCCGCAGTCCCTACCAATAACTCAGGATCTCCGGGAATCGAACCCGCAGTCCCTACCAATAACTCAGGATCTCCGTGAATCGAACCCGCAGTCCCTACCAAAAACTCAGGATCTCCGGGAATCGAACCGGTAGTCCCTACCAATAACTCAAGATCTCTAGGAATCGAACCCACGGTCCCTACCAATAACTTAGGATCTCCGGGAACCGAACCCGCAGTCCCTACCAACACATCAATTAAAGAAAACACACAGGGAGAGTATAATATGTTAAATTACAACTTCACCGAAGCTAGTACCGACAAATTTATCAAGAAGTTCAAGTAAGTCAACTAAACAATTAAACATGTTGAATCCTAGTCAATCATGCTTTTCTAACTAATACCGGGTAAAAGTATCGCTTTTATCAGTTAAGAGCAGGAATATCACAAATCGGACAATTCAAGTAAAGTGTGTGATACAACAACCAGCGCATGTACACGCCCGTCACCTCACGCACAAGGCATTTAAACTATCACATAATATCCTAGGGGTGAAAGTTCCCCCACACGAGGTTAGACAAGCCACTTACCTCGACTCCGGTACAAAACCGCTAAGAAACAACTCTTTTGCCGCGAACGTCGGCCTCCACAGGTGTAATATCTTATAAAAATTAATAGAGTCACATCAGAATAGGCCAATTGGGCATTACCCAATCAAAATAACTCAAAATTCACCAAAACCCCCAAGTTGCCTAAACCCGACTTTCGGTACGCTTATCGAAAAATCACGAAAGTTATATATTCGGGTTACTTATCTCAATACGAGTCCGTGCATATAAATTTTATCAAAATCGGACTTTGTTTGCCCATTCAAATCAAAGGTTTTCTAAAATTTAGGCCCATGGCTCAAACTCACCTTAAATCTTCCATTTTCACTGAAATAATCATGGATTTCATGATAAACTATCGAATTAAGGTCAAGAAACTTACCCCCGATGATTTCCCGATGATATCCCAGCGTTTCCCCTTCAATTTCCTCTCTTGGAGCTCAACAATGGCGGTTTTTGTGTGTTAGGCCGCGACTGAAATGTTCTGGACTTAAAGTCACTGCCATGCCAATTAACTCTACGCGATCGCAGCACTTGGCTTGCGATCGCGATGCACAAAATCCTGGGCGGCCTATTTTTCCTCTACGCGATCGCGTGGTCCCGGACTCGATCGCAGTGAACAACTCAGCGACCCTACGCGATCGCAATGACACGAACGCGATCGCGAAGAACAAACTCGGCCGGCTCCCCAAACTACACTACGCGATCGCATACTACCTCACGCGATCGCGATGCTTAAATTCCCAAACTTATGCGATCCCACGCCTTACTTCGCGATAGCAGAGCTCAGGGTTTTTTCCTTACGCAATCGCATGGCCATCTCCGCGATCGCGGAGAGCAAAATTGCTCTGCAATTATTGCAGCAGAAACAGCAGTGCCTTTTGGCACAAATTGGTCCATTTGGACCCCCGAATTCATCCCGAGGCTCCCGGGACCCCAACGAAAACCACCAACATACACCAAAACATGATACGAACTTATTCCAATCATAGAAACACGTCTAACAACATCAAAACCCATAATTCACATCGAATTCAAGCCTAAATTTCTTAAAACTTTCCGAATTGCACATTCAATCTAAAACCCGACCAAATGACGTCCGAATGACCTGAAAATTTGCGAACATATCCAAAATCACATAACGAAGCTACAGAAATTATCAGAATTTCGTTCCGACCCCCGGATCAAAATCTCACATATCGTTCGGATTCGCCAAAATTTCAAACTTCGGCATTTCAAACCTAATTGAGCTACAGACCTCCAAAATACATTCCGAACGTTCTCCCAACCCCGAAATCACCTAACGGGGCTAATGGAACCATCGGATTTCCGTTCCGAGGTCGTCTTAACACTGTTCCAACTACGGACCATTTTCTAACTCTAAAGTTCTCATTTAGGGACTAAGCGTCCCAAAATGCTCCAAATTTCAGAACCGACTCTCCCGGCAAACCACAATAGCAGAAATGAACTTAGGGAAACAGTTAAATTGGGGATTGAGGCGTAATTTTTTAAAACGACCGGCCGGGTCATTACAACGGAAACACGATATAGTGATATTTAGGTGGGCGCCTGTTATTGGCAACCACAATCAGTTCAATGGGTCCATTTCATAATTATTAGTCAATTACGACCACAACCATACTTAAACCTTTAATCGTATTACCACACTTCCGTTTATATATCGTGGTTGTTACTAAAATTTTTCTTGATATCAGTTTGGCCGGAACTTCCTATATTAGGGCCACTTGCAATATATACATATTAACATAATCATATGTATTAAAGGGTTAACAACATAGGGTTTATGACTAATGCTTGAATAATGGGTTATCCTAATCATTACAGTTTCATCTCAGCACATATGAATCTGTAGTTTCTATGAATATTTACTAACTACAATCGTATTAGTCCAATGGACTTATGTGGTTGTCGTAGGCCGATGCGTCCTAGTATGAACGTATGACATTACTCCCAATACGATATATAAACGGAAGTTGGGGTCACGGTTATCTATAACAGATTACTTAGTGTCAAATTGGGTTTTTAGAGGGAATTATGTTTATTCCTGTATCAAATCAATCATATTCCTAGTCCATGAATGACGGAATAGAATTGAAGAAGATTACTTACTATAAAATTCACTATGTTGGAGTAGGACATGATTAGTAATAGGACTTTAGTATAAAAGAGATTTATGTGGTTGTCGACATAACAATATATTCATAGATATCTCAATTTGTGGGAAGTACACAAATCGTATAATTAGTATATGCACAATACTATACTTATGATAAATACTACATTAGACCGTATATGATACCAATTATAGTATTAAACCGGTTTCATTCATATACTAGGGCGCATTGTTACAACATTTTGCATTATACTTAAATAGTGTATTGTATTATGTACAACTTAGTATGTGATAATAAACGTACTATGTCCAATCGACATAACCGTAGAATATGAATGATATTACTAAACATAACTTAAGTGGGTTGTCCGATTGTTATTATGAACCTAAATACGATTCAGGTCAATTTAGTAATAGGTAATGTCCACACCTAATATATCATACTATTAGTGTTTCAACAATAAATTTTTAATATACATCCGTATATGACACAAATCGGAAGGTCCTATGACTAAATAACAACCACGATATATAAATGGAAGGTCCTATGACTACAATCGTATTAGTCAAATGGACTTATGTGGTTGTCGTAGGCCGATGCGTCCTACTACAATCGTATTAGTCCAATAGACTTATGTGGTTGTCGTAGGCCGATGCGTCCTAGTATATGAATGAAATCATATTCATTCACGGTCAATTTCTAAATAACAACCACGATATATAAACGGAAGTTCCTATGACTACCATCGTATTAGTCCAATGGACTTATGTGGTTGTCGTAGGCCGATGCGTCCTAGTATATGAATGAAATAATATTCATAGATGGTCAATTACTGAATAACAACCACGATATATAAACGGAAGGTCTTATTACTACAATCGTATTAGTCAAATGGACTTATGTGATTGTCGTAGGCCGATGCGTCCTAGTATATGAATGTATTAATATATAACAACCACGATATTGTGACGACCCAAAGGGGTCATCACCTGCTTTCCTCATCTGTTTTGCGCTTTTGAGGCCTTGAAAACCTTATTTTATATTGTCTCAATTTATGTGCATAGTGCGGGCATGTAGCCGAAAATTTTTTGTGTTAGAATATGTGAATTCTATAGAAAATTTGAAGAAATATGATATTAATATTGATATAGTTGACTTCGATCAACATTTTTGGTAAACGGACCCGGTCCCGAGATCGGACGGTCCGTAGAAAAATATGGGACTCGGGCATGCGTCCGGAGTCAAATTCCGAGGCTTAGAGCCCAAGATATGAATTTTTCTGTGAAATTATTTTTCTGAAATTATTAATGAAAACGGAAAGGAAAATTGATTAAAAGACCATGGCATCGGGCTCGTATTTTTGTTTCGATGCCCGGTACAATTCTTATATATTGTTTAAGCACTTCATGTAAAGTTTGGTCGAAAATGGACGTCGTTTGACGTGTTTCGGATATGTTTGGGTTGCGTTATGCTCGTTTTCTTATGCTTCGACATCGTTTCTTCAAGCAAAAATGATATACTATTGAATAAATGAGCTTCAAATACTGTTTTAAATGAAGTATTAGATCGGTATCGTAATTACGGACCCGTAGCAAAAAGAATCATCAAATTTGGACATCGTATGAGGATTTTATGGCTATTTTACTAAGGTTGCCCAGATTTTCAGGTTAATGACGAAATTGCCCCTGACGGCGTATTAAAAACCTGCACTATTTCCAAATCTTAAAACCTACATATCTCCTTCATTATAAGGTCAAATTGAGTGATTCAAAAGCCTAAATTCATTAGAATTTCACAAGGATGCCACTGGGAGCAGTAAAACGCGTGAACAATATACCTATAATGAGCAGTTCGAGTTCTTTTCCAATTTTGGAACGGGAAGAAGGTTCTGAGGCGATCTTTAAAAGAGAATCAGTGGGCATCACAGAGGTAAGTGATTTTATTATTAAAACTCATTTATGGGTGATTATTAACCACAATCTCATTCTTTAATTCATGAAAATAGCAGAAAAATAGGATTTTGGGGCCTGGAATTATGAGACCTTTAGGGGTCGATTTGAGGGGTCAAATGGACTCCAATTTTGATGTTCTTTCTATGTACGGACTCGTGGGGAGACGAGGAATCCATTGGTAGAATTTTCGGAATTTTTTGACCAAGCGGACCTAGGGTCAATTTTACAATTTTTGGACAGCATGTTAAAAATACTTTAATTAGGCAATTGGGTTAGATTGTTGAGTAGAATTGATGATATTAAATAAATTGTGTATAGATACGATTGATTTGGAGCCAAATTCGAAAGGAAAAGTATTGCTTGAGGATTGAGTGGACTATAAGCCGTCGAGATAAGTGTTTGATCTATCCTAGCTTGAGGAAATATGATTGAATGTGCTAATTGTTATGTGATCGAGTGCGGTGTATAGGCTGTGGTGACGAGCATCTATACACTGGCGTCTAGCATGACCGTGAGTCATTTGTTGACATATATTGTGAAGTTGATTATTGTTTCCCTTGCCAAGACTTTATTGTGAAGTTGATTATTGTTTCCCTTGCTGGGACTTTATTGTGAAGTTGATTATTGTTTCCCTTGCCGGGACCTTATTGTGAAGTTGATTATTGTTTCCTTTGCCAGAACTTTATTGTGAAGTTGATTATTATTTTCCCTTGCCGGGACTTTATTGTGAAGTTGATTATTGTTTCCCTTGCCGGGACGGTTCATATAATTTGTTTCATTCTTTTGCCCTTAACTGTGATTGTTATTTGGGTGAGGAAGAGTGATAATGCACGAAGGGTGATGCCGTGCCATTTTTACTTATGTTTGCACGAAGGATCATGTCGTGCCTTGTTTTAGTGATAATGCACGAAGGATCATGTCGTGCCTTGTTTTACTGATTATGCACGAAGGATCATGCCGTGCCTTGTTTTACTGATTATGCACGAAGGATCATGTCGTGCCTTGTTTTACTGATTATGCACGAAGGATCATGTCGTGCCTTGTTTTACTGATTATTCACGAAGGAACATTCCGTGTCGTTGTTATTTAAACCATACACGAAGGATCATGCCGTGCCATGGATGTAAGGATGAGAGTAAAAGCACGAAGGGTGATGTCGTGCACTTTTATTTGCTTATTTGGTGAGGATGAGTGTAAAAGCACGAAGCGTGATGTCGTGCACTTTTATTTGATTATTTGGTGAGGATGAGAGTAAAAGCACGAAGGGTGATGCCGTGCAACTATTAAATTTCTTATTTTGGTGATAACTGTTTTTATTACACTCTGATTCTCTTTACTGATTTATTATATGTTGCTGATTGTGTTCCCCCAGCACGATACCTCTTTTGGTAGTTGTATTAATCGATAATTCTGTTATTTTGTGGTATATACATTATATAGAACTGCATAGGTTTATGTGAGTGTCTGGTCCTAGACTTGTCACTACTTTGCCGGAATAGGCCAGGCACTTACCAGCACATAGGTTCGGATTGTGCTGATACTACACTTCTGTGCATTTTTGCACAAGTCCAGGTTTTGAGCAGGAGCAGCAGCGGTAGAGTACTAGTGGGATTTCTGTACTTCCGAGACCGAGGTAGCTTGCAGGCGTCCGCAGTCCCGGCGTCTCCTCTATTTATTTTTGTTATTGCTGTGATCTCATTGTTCCGAGACAGGCGGTTATTATTTATTTTCTTTTAGACAATTATGTGTAGTTATTCCTTAGTAGTTCGTGAGTTGTGACACCACATATTGGGTGGAGGATTTATGTCAGTTGTTTACATTATTATTATTCATCTCTTATTCGAAAGTCTTCTGCATTTAAAAGTTTGAGTAATTATTTCTTGCTATTAAATATGAGAACAAAAATAATGGTATGAACAGGAAAATGTTGAATGAGTTGGCTTGCCTAGCTACCACGAGTAGGCGCCATCACGATCCCGATGGCGGGGGAAATCCGGGCTGTGACAAGTTGGTATTAGAGCTCTAGGTTACATAGGTCTCACAACTCATGAACAAGCTTAGTAGAGTTTGAGGGGTGGGTACGGAGACGTCTGTACTCGTCCTCCAGAGTCTATTGAGTTAGGAAAAAGTCTCTTATTTGTTCTTTATTATCGTGCGAATTCGTTCTTCAAATGTTAAGCTGGATTTCCACTCTTGTCTTCCCACGAATGGCGAAGTCACGTACCGCTTCTTCAGCCGAACAATGGCACGGGCTGGTGATCGATCAACTACGTCTTCAAAAGCCTTACGAATGTCAAATAGGTTTCACCAAATTCTTCGCTACCACGTTCAGCGGTGTATCTTTTGTGAACCCACGGGATTGCGCTTGACCGCTATTGTGAGGAATTACAGAACGTGGGAATAGTCAAATGCGAGGGGGTTGATTTTACTGTACTTCGGATGGCAAACAATAGAAGTGGGAAGATAATGTATTTACCACACCAGTTATGGTTCCAACGGAAGATACAATTATATCCGTAGATCACTCAATGAATCGTGTGGGGTTTCAACGGACCTTGACGTCCGGTTGATTTGTTGGAGTTGTGAAGGACAAATATTGTGAGTTATTAGAATGTATATATATGGTATGGAAAGGTCCTCCAAAATAATTTATACGTATTTAAGGTTGGTTCTTTTCATGGGGGTAAGAATTGCCCCCAGAGAATAACGAAGAGTATATGAGTAAATGGGGTAACTCAGCAGTGTTAAGCCAACATAGCAAAAGAGGAAATTGGTCGTCGATGTTTGTGGCAAGCCTACGAGAGGGCAAGCCGGCCAACGCAAGACTACCTACTAAACTCTATTTTAAGAAAATGTTCTGAAGACGTCACCTCCCAGATTCTCTGCATGGTATATGTGATCTGAACGGTTGTACCAGGTCACCGTGACAGTGTCCGAATATGTCTTCATGTGCAATAAGTTAACTGAGCCTCAAAGGATTTTTGTGAATGTGGAATTTTGGAGAAATGTAATTTTAGGAAAGCACTAAGGCTACACGCTCCATTGCAGTTAATATTTATCTTACATGGCCAGCCAGATGTAGAGGTCAGGATGTTAGAGGTGGAGGTGAAAATCTTAGAGGTGGAGACCCAACCGTTGATATAATTTTTATGTTATGAGTGAGGTCACTACACCAGATGGTGTTATCATATGTACAATTTTGACAGTTATAAAAAGGATATTTCTCCTTAATTTGATTGGTTTTTGAAAAATTTAGGCGAGTCCTCTTAATATGCTCCACTCATGAATGAACATCGTAATCATCAAATATGCTTGTGGGAATACTCATGTTGGGTTATTACATGAGGATAGACACCCCTATTATTAGGTGTTAGTCACTAAAATAGCCATGAGGCTAAGAGTGACTTTATACTACTTATTACAGTGATTTTTGATATAATTCTTGGAATAACTAATTTTAATTGTTAATTGTATGCCCTATCATTATGAGGGTTCATTTTATGTCGTGATTTTTATTGACAGACAATTATTGAAAGGAAGAAAGAAAGGAAATGAAAAAAAAATTCAGATGATACAATATGCAAGTACTTGTGATTTAGAGTTGAGGATGAGGTCCTCAAATTTTTGCATAATGTGAAATATTTCTAAATCGAGCTTCAAGCGGCGGTGGATATCATGTGAGGACTAGGCCCTGGTGGTAAGAGTTTATGTGTTTAAAATTCTTCTTTTATGAAATTAATATTTTCGTATTACATTTGTAAATGAGAGTCATGCCCATTAGGACTATTTGACAATTCTTGTATAGTTTCTATTCATATTTAGCCATTCTATTTTGAAACCGTTGAGTTTAGCCTTTGAGACGAGCACCCATGTGCGGATAAATATGACTCATTAATTCGTAAAAGTAATCACGAGGTCTCCATACCTCATTCTGAGTAATGTGGGAGCTTTGGAATAAGGTATTTGATAACACGTAGTTAATTGGCAATGTTATAATTTAGGGACGACTCTTATGGCCAAAGTCATGGTTGCGTGTATAAGTACGAGGTGTTCATGCCTTAGTTAGACTCGCTCGTGATAGTACCCATGGATAACTTATTGATATGCTCTCGCAGTCAGGAAGAGCATGTGCAACATCTCAGAGTGGCTCTCCAAACTCTGAAAAATAGTTAGCTATATGCAGATATTTCCAAAGTATGAGTTCTGGCTAAGTACAATTGCATTTTTGGGTCATATCGTGTCAGTAGAGGGCATTCAGGTGGACCCAAATAAGATTGAGGCAGTCAAGAATTGGCCTCAGCCAGCTTCAGTGACCGAGATTCGGAGTTTCTTGGGGTTAGCAAGCTATTACCGTCGATTTGTAGAAGGGTGCCCAGTTCAAGTGGTCAGATGAGTGTGAGGTGAGCTTTCAGAAGCTCAAGACAGCTTAGACTACGGCACCAGAGTTAATTTTACCCACGAGTTCAGGGCCTTACACAGTTTACTGTGATGCATCCCGTACTGGGCTTGGAGCAGTAATGAGGCAGGATGGCAAGGTTATTGCTTATGCTTCGAGACAGTTGAAAATCCATGAGAAGAATTATCCGATTCATGACCTTGGGCTGGCAGCAGTAGTTCATGCCTTAAAAATCTGGAGACATTATCTGTATGGTGTGGCGTGCGAGGTATACACTAATCACAAAAGTCTTCAGTATTTATTCAAGCAAAAGGAGTTGAATGTGCGACAGAGGAGATGGTTAGAGTTGCTGAAGGACTATGATGTTACTATCTTATATCACACAGGTAAGGCCAATGTGGTGGCCGATGCGTTAAGTAGAAAGTCTGCTAGTATGGGTAGTCTCGCTTATATTCCGGGCAGCCAGAGACCACTTGCTCTAGATGTTCAGGCCTTAGCCAATCGGTTCGTGAGACTAGACATTTTTGAGCCTAGCAGGGTGTTAACCTGCACGGTCGCTCGTTCTTCCCTATTAGAGCATATCCGTGAGAGGCAATTTGATGATCCTCATTTGCATGACCTGAGGGATACTGTACAGCGGGGGAGGTGCCACGAAGGTAACTCTAGATAATAACGGAGTATTGAGTTTGCAGGGGCGAGTTTGTGTGCCCAACATTGAGGGGATTCGAGAGTTGATCTTAGAGGAGGCCCACAGTTCGCGGTATTCTATTCACCCGGGCGCCGCGAAGATGTATCAGGACTTGCGGCAGCACTATTAGTGGCGTAAGATGAAGAAGGACATTGTTGCGTATGTTGCTCGATGTTTAAACTGTCAGCAGGTTAAATATGAGCACCAGAGGCCTGATGGTGTGTTCCAGAGATTGAAATTCCCGAGTGGAAATGGGAGCGAATTACAATGGACTTCGTTACTGGACTCCCTTTGACTTGGAGGAAATTTGATGCTATTTGGGTCATTGTTGATAGGCCGACCAAGTCAGCACATTTCATTCCAGTATCTGTCTCTTACTCATCGGAAGCTAGCAGAGATTTACATCCGGGAGAATGTTCGCCTTCATGGTGTGCTGGTGTCTATTATCTCAAATTGGGGTACGCAGTTTACCTCGCATTTCTGGAGAGTGGTCCAGCAGGTGTTGGGCACCCAGGTTTAGTTGAGTACAGCTTTTCATCCTTAGACGGACGGTCAGTCCGAGAGGACTATTCAGATCCTAGAGGACATGCTCTGAGCCTGTGTCATTGATTTTGGAGCCTCGTGGGACCAGTTTCTGCCATTAGAAGAGTTCGCCTACAACAACAGCTACCAGTCTAGCATTCAGATGGCTCCGTATGAGGCGTTGTATGGTAGGCGATGTCGCTCTCCAGTCAGATGGTTTGAGCCGGGAGAGGTTCGGTTGTTGGGTACGGACCTAGTTCAGGAGGCCTTAGACAAGGTCAAGACTATCCAGGAGAGGTTGCGTTCAGCTCAGTCCAGACAGAAGACTTATGCGGATCGTAAGGTCCGATATGTGGATTTCATGGTTGGTGTGCGGGTATTGCTCCGGGTATTGCCTATGAAGGACGTGATGAGGTTCGGAAAGAAGGGCAAGCTTAGCCCTAGGTATATTGGTCTATTTGAGATTATGGACCGAGTGGGAGAGGTGGCTTACAAACTTGCACTGTCACCTAGCTTATCAGCCGTGCACCCAGTTTTTCATGTATCTATGCTTCGGCGATACTGCGGCGATCCTACACATGTGTTAGACTTCAGTATTGTCCAATTGGACAAGGATCTATCTTACAAGGAGGAGTCAGTGGCCATTCTAGACCGGCAGGTTCGACAGTTGAGGTCGAACAGTTATCCTTCTGTGCGTGTTCAGTGGAGAGGTCAGCCTCCTGAGGCATCGACCTGGAGTCCGAGTATGATATGCGGAGCCGTTACCCACAATTGTTCCCCGACTCAAGTACTTCCTTCTCTTGTCCGTTCGAGGACGAACGGTTGTTTTAGAGGTGGAGGATGTGACGACCCAAAGGGGTCATCACCTGCTTTCCTCATCTGTTTCGCACTTCCGAGGCCTTGAAAACCTTATTTTATATTGCCTCAATTTACGT
The DNA here is from genome assembly GCA_032618575.1 of Nicotiana noctiflora. Classification (NCBI taxonomy): domain Eukaryota; kingdom Viridiplantae; phylum Streptophyta; class Magnoliopsida; order Solanales; family Solanaceae; genus Nicotiana; species Nicotiana noctiflora. Next base: position 207,134 of record JASVEL010000505.1, on the reverse strand, counting down.
GCATAGTCCGGGCACGTAGCCGGAATATTTTTGTGTTGGAATATGTGAATTCTATAGAAAATTTGAAGAAATTTGATATTAATATTGATATAGTTGACTTCGGTCAATATTTTTGGTAAACGGGCCCGGTTCCTAGATCGGACGGTCCGTAGGAAAATATGGGACTAGGGCATGCGTCCGAAGTCAAATTTCGAGGCCTAGAGCCCAAGATATGAATTTTTCTGTGAAATTATTTTTCTAAATTTATTAATGAAAACGGAAAGGAAAATTAATTAAAAGACCATGGCATCGGGCTCGTATTTTTGTTTCGACGCCCGGTACAAGTCTCATATATTGTTTAAGCACTTCATGTAAAGTTTGGTCGAAAATGGACGTCGTTTGACGTGTTTCGGATATGTTTGGGTTGCGTTATGCTCGTTTTCTTATGCTTCGACATCGTTTCTTCAAGCATAAATGATATAATATTGAATAAATGAGCTTCAATTACTGTTTTGAATGAAGCATTAGATCTGTATCGTAATTACGGACCCGTAGCAAAAAGAATCATCGAATTTGGACATTGTATGAGGATTTTATGGTCATTTTACTAAGGTTGCCCAGATTTTCAGGTTAATGATGAAATTGCCCGTGACGGCGTATTAAAAACCTGCACTATTTGTAAATCTTAAAACCTACATATCTCCTTCATTATAAGGTCAAATTGAGTGATTCAAAAGCCTAAATTCATTAGAATTTCACAAGGACTCCATTGGGAGCAGTAAAATGGGTTAACAGTATACCGATAATGAGCAGTTCGAGTTATTTTCTAATTTTTGAACGGGAAGAAGGTTCTGAGGCGATCTTTAAAAGAGAACATCAGTGGGTATCACAGAGGTAACTGATTTTATTATTAAAACTCATTTATGGCTGATTATAAACCACAATCCCATTCTTTTATTCATGAAAATAGCAGAAAAATAGGATTTGGGGCCTAGAATTATGAGACCTTTAGGGGTCGATTTGAAGGGTCAAACGGACTCCAATTTTGATGTTCTTTATATGTACGGACTCGTGGCGAGACGAGGAATCCATTGGTATAATTTCAGAATTTTTTGACCAAGCGGACCTGGGGTCGATTTTACAATTTTTGGACAACATGTTAAAAATACTTTAATTAGGCAATTGGGTTGGATTGTTGAGTAGAATTGATGATATAAATAAATTGTGTATAGATACGATTGATTTGGAGCCAAATTCGAAAGAAAAGTATTGCTTGAGGATTGACTGGACTATAAGCCGTCTAGGTAAGTGTTTGATATATCCTAGCTTGAGGGAATAGGATTGAATGTGCTAATTGCTATGTGATCGAGTGCGGTGTATAGGATGTGGTGATGAGCATCTATACACTGGCGTCTAGCATGACCGTGAGTCGTTTGTTGACATATATTGTGAAGTTGATTATTATTTCCCTTGCCGGGACTTTATTGTGAAGTTGATTATTGTTTCCCTTGCCGGGACTTTATTGTGAAGTTGATTATTGTTTCCCTTGCCGGGACCTTATTGTGAAGTTGAATATTGTTTCCCTTGCCGGGACTTTATTGTGAGGTTGATTATTGTTTCCCTTGAGGGGACTTTATTGTGAAGTTGATTATTGGTTTCCCTTCCCAGGACTTTATTGTGAAGTTGATTATTGTTTCCCTTGCCGGGACGGTTCATATTATTTGTTTCACTCTTTTGCCCTTAACTGTGATTGTTATTTGGGTGAGGAAGAGTGATAATGCACGAAGGGTGATGTCGTGCCATTTTTACTTATGTTCGCACGAAGGATCATGCCGTGCCTTGTTTTAGTGATAATGCACGAAAGATCATGCGGTGCCTTGTTTTACTTATTATGCACGAAAGATCATGTCGTGCCTTGTTTTACTGATTATGCAGAAAGGATCATGTCGTGCCTTGTTTTACTGATTATGCAGGAAGGATCATGCAGTGCCTTGTTTTACTGATTATGCACGAAGAAACATCCCGTGCCGTTGTTATTTAAACCATGCACGAAGGATCATGTCGTGCCATGGATGTGAGGATGAGAGTAAAAGCACGAAGGGTGACGTCGTGCACTTTTATTTGCTTATTTGGCAAGGATGAGTGTAAAAGCTCGGAGGGTGATGCCGTGCACTTTTATTTGATTATTTGGTGAGGATGAGAGTAAAAGCACGAAGGGTGATACCGTGCAACTATTAAATTTCTTGTTTTGGTGATAACTGTTTTTATTAGACTCTGATTCTCTTTACTGATTTATTATATGTTGCTGATTGTGTTCCCCCAGCACGATACCTCTTTTGTTAGTTGTAGTAATCGATAATTCTGTTATTTTGTGGTATATACATTATATAAAACTGCACAGGTTTATGTGAGTGTCTAGTCCTAGGCTTGTCACTACTTCGCCGGGATAGGCCAGGCACTTACCAGCACATGGGGTCGGATTATGGTGATATTGCACTTCTGTGTGTTTTTGCACGGGTCCAGGTTCCAAGCAGGAGCAGCACCAGCAGTAGAGTACTTGTGGGATTTCCGTGCTTCCGAGACCGAGGTAGCTTGTAGGCGTCTGCAGGCCCGATGTCTCCTCTATTTGTTTTTGTTATTACTGTGATCTCATTGTTCCGAGACAGGCGATTATTATTTATTTTCTTTCAGACCATTATGTGTAGTTATTCCTTAGTGGTTTGTGAGTTGGTGACACCACATCTTGGGTAGAGAATTTATGTCATTTGTTTCCATTGTTATTATTCATCTCTTATTTGAAAGTCTTCCGCATTTAAAAGTTTGAGTAATTATTTCTTGCTATTAAATATGTGAACAAAAATGATGGTATGAACAGGAAAATGTTGAATGAATTGGCTTGCCTATCTACCACGAGTAGGCGCCATCACGATCCCGATGTTGGGGGAAATTCGGGTCGTGACAAATATACATACGAAAGGTCCTATGACAACTATCGTATTAGTCAAATGAACTTATATGGTTGTCGTAGGCCGATGCGTCCTACTACAATCGTATTACATTACTCCCAATCTGTTATGACTACAATCGTATTAGTGAAATGGACTTGTGTGGTTGTCGTAGGCCGATGCGTCCTACTACAATCGTCTCACATTACTTCAAATCTGTTATGACTACAATCGTATTAGTCAAATGATCTTATGTGATTGTCGTAGACTGATGCGTCCTAGTATATGAATGAAATCATATTCATTCACGGTCAATTACTAAATAACAACCACGATATATAAACGGAAGGTCCTATTACTACAATCGTATTAGTCAAATGGACTTATGTGGATGTCGTAGGCTGATGCGTCCTACTACAATCGTATTACATTACTCCCAATCTGTTATGACTAGAATCGTATTAGTCAAATGGACTTATGTGGTTGTCGTAGGCCGATGCGTCCAAGTATGTGGTTGTCCTAGGCCGATGCGTCCTACTACAATCGTATTACATAACTCCTAATCTGTTATGACTACAATCGTATTAGTCAAATGGACTTATGTGGTTGTCGTAGGACGATGCGTCCTACTACAATCGTATTACATTACTCCCAATCTGTTATGACTACAATCGTATTAGTCAAATGGACTTATGTGGTTGTCGTAGGCCGATGCGTCCTAGTATATGAATGAAATCATATTCATTCACGGTCAATTACTAAATAACAATCACCATATATAAACGGAAGGTCCTATGACTACAATCGTATTAATCAAATGGACTTATGTGGTTGCCGTAGGCCGATGCGTCCTACGACAATCGTATTACATTACTACCAATCTGTTATGACTACAATCGTATTAGTCAAATGGACTTATGTGTCGTAGGCCGATGCGTCCTAGTATGAACGTATGACATTACTCCCAATACGTTATATAAATGGAAGGTCCTATTCGTACAATCGTATTAGTCAAATGGACTTATGTGGTTGTCGTAGGACGATGCGTTCTACTACAATCATATTACATTACTCCCAATCTGTTATGACTACAATCGTATTAGTCAAATGGACTTATAAGATTGTCGTAGGCTAATGCGTCCTAGTATGAACGTATGACATTACTCTCAATACGATATATAAACGGAAGGTCCTATGACTACAATCATATTACATTACTCCCAATCCGTTATGACTACAATCGTATTAGTCAAATGGACTTATGTGGTTATCGTAGGCCGATGCGTCCTAGTATGTGGTTGTCGTAGGTCGATGCGTTCTACTACAATCGTATTACATTACTCCCAATCAGTTATTACTACAATCGCATTAGTCAAATGGACTTATGTGATTGTCATAGGCCGATGCGTCCTAGTATTTGAATGAAATAATATTAATAGATGGTCAATTACTAAATAACAATCACGATATATAAACATAAGGTCATATTACTACAATCGTATTAGTCAAATGGACTTATGTGGTTGTCGTAGGCCGATGCGTCCTACTACAATCATATTACATTACTCTCAATCTGTTATGACTACAATCGTATTAGTCAAATGGACTTATGTGATTGTCGTAGGCAGATGCATCCTAGTATGAATGTATGACATTACTCCCAATACGATATATAAACGGAAGGTCCTATGACTACAATCGTATTACATTACTCCCAATCTGTTATGATTACAATCATATTAGTCAAATGGACTTATGTGGTTGTCGTAGGCCGATGCGTCCTAGTATATGAGTGAAATCATATTCATTCACGGTCAATTACTAAATAACAACCACGATATATAAACGTAAGGTCTTATGACTACAATCGTATTAGTCAAATGGACTTATGTGGTTGTCGTAGGCCGATGCATCCTACTACAATCTTATTAGTCCAATGAACTTATGTGGTTATCGTAGGCCGATGCGTTCTAGTATATGAATGAAATCATATTCATTCACTGTCAATTACTAAATAACAACCACGATATATAAACGGAAGTTCCTATGACTGCAATAATATTAGTCCAATGGACTTATGTGGTTGTCGTAGGCCGATGCGTCCTAGTATATGAATGAAATAATATTCATAGATGGTCAATTACTAAATAACAACCACTATATATAAACGGAAGGTCCTATTACTATAATCGTATTAGTCAAATGGACTTTAATATACGTAAATAATTATTTATCATTGAACAATATTGTTATCATGACGATCAGGTGGTTTCAACCACGTTAATTGAACATTATATTTGACGAAATTATGTTTAAATATCACTTAAACATAATTTGGATCGTATAAGATATAATTATAACAGATTTGTCCACATAGTATGAATAATCGTAATATTTAGAGACAAATATATTTCATTATTATACGGAGTAATATTATATTCATAATATGATTATGACGCGTATTTATCTGTTGATAAAATGTATAATATTTCATATATTATGATTGTAGTCATATCAATAATCGTAATGTTATCATTTCAGCTAATAATATGGAGTTTATCACAATATTATATAATTCATTATTATACGAATCGTATAAGATATAATTATAACAGATTTGTCCACATAGTATGAATAATCGTAATATTTAGAGACAAATATATTTCATTATTATATGAAGTAATATTATATTCATAGTATGATCATGAGGCATATTTATCTGTTGATAAAATATATAATATTTCATATATTGTGATTGTAGTCATATCAATAATCATAATATTATCACTCTCAGCACTTGGCTCATCAAATCTCACACAAGCATATTAGTAATTGACCTTCCACATTAATATAAATTTAATACCTGTCACGACCCTATTCACCAATCGTGAACAAGTCGTGATGGCACCTAGTCCCCACGACTAGGTAAGCCTAACATGTTGTGGAATATACACGTTTATGAACATTTAATAAGAGTTAGCGGAAAATAAGATAAAAGGAATGTAATCCGTGCTGCTTGGCACATACACACGTCAAATACACTGTATAAAATACCACCAAGACCCGGAATCCCACGGGTAACACAGACTAAAAGAGAACATACAACTGTAGCTCTATGTGTAAAGAGTATCTAACAACAGAATGAAGGAAAAAGATCTACTAGCACTATCAGAATGGAAGGAAGGCCTCCGGATCCGCGGACGTAGCAGATCATACCTCGAGGTCTCCCAAAGCGCTGCTGAATCACCTGGTATGAGCCTGTCCTGATGTACCTGGATCTGCACAACAAAAGTGTGCAGAAGAGTAGCATGAGTACACCACGACGGTACTCAGTAAGTGCCAAGCCTAACCTCGATGGAGTAGTGACGAGGAAGGTCAGGGCCCTACTGAGAGAAACAGTAACATAATGATATTAACAATATTAAGCAGTTTAGATGATAATAACTTGAAATAACAACAATAAAGTGATTACTGCAACCGTCTACAATTAAATAACAACAAGTAACAAACTTAATCAATAACTCAAGATCTCCGGGAATCGAACCCGCAGTCCCTACCAATAACTCAGGATCTCCGGGAATCGAACCCGCAGTCCCTACCAATAACTCAGGATCTCCGGGAATCGAACCCGCGCAGTCCCTACCAATAACTCAGGATCTCCGGGAATCGAACCCGCAGTCCCAACCAATAACTCAGGATCTACGGGAATCGAACCCGCAGTCCCTACCAATAATATCACTCCGGGTCTCTAGGAATCGAACCCACAGCCCAGGGATCTCCAGGAATTGAACCCGCAGTCCACCAACACATCAAATAAAGAAAACACACAGAGAGAACATAATATACTTAACTACGACTTCACCGAAAAATAGTGCCAACAATTATCAAGAAGATCAAGTAAGACAATTAGGCAACTAGACAGTTAAATACTACCAAGTCATGCTTTTCTAACTACTACCGGGCAAGAATATCGAATTAATCAGCTAAGAACAGGGATATAACAAATCGGACAATTAAAGTAAGGTATGTTTTCAACAACCAGTGCATGTACACGCCATTCACCTCGCGTACAAGGCATTTAAACTATCACATAATATCCTAGGGGTGAAAGTTCCCCCACACGAGGTTAGACAAGCCACTTACCTCAACTCCGGTACAAAACCGCTAAGAAACAACTCTCTTGCCGCGATCATCGGCCTCCACAAGTATAATATCTGATAAAAATCAATAGAGTCACATCAAAATAGGCCAGTTGGGCATTACCCAATCAAAACAACTCTAAATACACTAAAACCCCCAAGTTGCCAAAACCCGACTTTCGGTACGCTTATCGAAAAATCACGAAAGTTATATATTCGGGTTCCTTATCTCAATACGAGTCCGTGCATATAAAATTTATCGAAATCGGACTTCGTTTTCCCATTCAAATCAAAGGTTTTCTAAAATTCAGGCCTAGGGCTCAAACCCACCTTTAATCTTCCATTTTCAGTGAAATAATCATGGATTTCATGATAAACTAACGAATTAAGCTCAAGAAACTTATCCCCGATGATTTCCCGATGATACCACAGCATTTCCCCTTCAATTTCCTCTCTTGGAGCTCAACAATGGTGGTTTTTGTGTGTTAGGCCATGACTGAAATGTTCTGGACTTAAAGTCACTGCCAGGCCAATTAACTCTACGCGATCGCAGCACTGGGCTTGCGATCGCGATGCACAAAATCCTGGGCGGCCTATTTTTTCTCTACGCGATCGCGTGGTCCTGGACGCGATCGCAGTGAACAACTTAGCGACCCTACGCAATTGCAATGGCACGAACGCGATCACGAAGAACAAACTCGGCCGGCTCCCCAAACTACCCTACGCGATCGCATACTACCTCAATCGATCGCGATGCTTAATCTCCCAGACTTACGCGATCGCACGCCTCACTCCACGATCGCAAAGCTCAGGGTTTTTCCCTTACGCGATCGCATGGCCATCTCCGTGATCACGGAGAGCAAAATTGCTCTGCAATTATTGCAGCAGAAACAGCAGTGCCTTTTGGCACAAATTGGTCCGTTTGGACCCCCGAATTCATCCCGAAGATCCCGGGACCCCAACGAAAATCACCAACATACGCCAAAATATGATACGAACTTATTCCAATCATAAAGACACGTCTAACAACATCAAAACCCATAATTCACATCGAATTCAAGCCTAAATTTCTTAAAACTTTCCGAATTGCACACTCGATCTAAAACCCGACCAAACGACGTCCGAATGACCTAAAAATTTGCGAACATATCAAAAATCACATAACGAAGCTATAGAAATTGTCAAAATTCCGTTCCGACCCCCGGATCAAAATCTCACCTATCGTTCGGGTTCGCCAAAATTTCAAACTTCGACATTTCAAGCCTAATTGAGCTACGGACCTCCAAAATATATTTCGAACGCGCTCCCAACCCCGAAATCACCTAACGGAGCTAATGGAACCATCAGATTTCCGTTCCGAGGTCGTCTTAACACTATTCCGGCTACAAACCATTTTCTAACTTTAAAGCTCTCATTTAGGGACTAAGTGTCCCAAAATGCTCCAAATTTCAGAACCGACTCTCCCGGCAAACCACAATAGTAGAAATGAACTTAGGGAAACAGTTAAATTGGGGATTGGGGCGAAATTTTCTAAAACGACCGGTCGGGTCGTTACATCTTCCCACACTTAAAAGATTCGTTCGTCCTCGAACGAGCATAGAAAACATACCTGGAGTTGTGAAAAGATGAGGGTACTGGTTGCGCATATCCTGCTCGGTCTCCCAAGTCGCCTCCTCGACCGGCTGGCCCCGCCACTGAACCTTTACCGATCCTTGTCTAGCTGAACAGAAGTGAAATCCAACACATGCGACTGGTCACCATGGTATCTCCGGAGCATGGAGACATGAAATACGGGGTGAACTCCGGCTAGACCGGGAGGTAAGGCCAACTCATAAGCAACCTCCCCAACACGCCTCAAAATCTCAAAAGGGCCAATAAACCTAGGACTCGGCTTTCCTTTCTTCCCAAACCTCATAACGCCCTTCATGGGCGAGACTCGAAGCAGAACCCGCTCACCAACCATAAAAGCCACATCGCGAACCTTCTTGTCCGCATAACTCTTCTGTCTAGACTGGGCTGCACGAAGTCTATCCTGAATCACCTTGACCTTGTCCATTGCATCCTGAACCATATCAGTACCTAGCAGCCTGGCCTCGCCCGGCTCGAACCAACCCATGAGCCTCGTACGGTGCCATCTGAATACCGGACTAGTGAATACTAGACTGGTAGATGTTGTTATAAGCAAACTCCGCCAGTGGCAAGAAGTGATCCCATAAACCTCCGAACTCAATCACGCACGCACGGAGCATATCCTCCAAAATCTAAATAGTGCGCTCGGACTGACCATCAGTCTGGGGATGAAACGCTGTGCTCAGCTCCACCCGAGTACCTAACTCCTGATGTACGGCTCTCCAGAACCGTGAAGTGAACTGAGTGCCTCTATCTGAAATGATGGAAACTGGAATACCATGCAGCCGAACTATCTCCATGATATAGATCTCCGCCAGTCGCTCCGATGAATAAGTAGTGCTCACCGGTATAAAATGGGCGGACTTGGTTAGCCGATCCACAATAACCCAAATGGAATCAAACTTCCTAACGGTCCGTGGAAGTCCAAATACAAAGTCCATGGTGATGCGCTCCCATTTCCATTCGGGAATCTCAATTCGCTGCATCAATCCACCCGGACGCTGATGCTCATACTTCACCTGCTGGCAGTTGAGGCATCCGGAAACATAATCAACTATATCCCTCTTCATCCGCCTCCACCAGTAATGCTGTTTCAAGTCCTGATACATCTTTGCGGCTCCCGGATGGATGGAATACCGCGAACTATGGGCCTCTGCTAGAATCAGCTCTCGAAGATCATCTACATTGGGCACACAGATACGCCCCTGCATCCTCGTAACTCCATCATCCCCGATGGTAACATCTCGAGCATCACCACGCCGAACTCTATCCTGAAGGACAAGCAAATGAGGGTCGTCGAACTGACGCTCCCTGATGCGGTCAAATAGAGAAGACCGAGAAACCACACAATCTAGAACCCGGCCAGGCTCCGAAAGATCCAATCTAACAAACTGTCTGGCTAAAGCCTGAACATCCATCGCCATAGGCCTCTCCGAAGGTGGTAGATACGCTAAACTCCCCAAACTCTCTGCCCGACGACTCAAGGCATCAGCAACCACATTAGCCTTGCCCGGATGATAGAGAATAGTAATATCATAGTCCTTTAGTAGTTCCAACCATCTCCTCTGACGCATATTCAGGTCCTTTTGCATAAGCAAGTGCTGTAAACTCCGGTGATCAGTGTAGATCTCACAAGGAACCCCATACAAGTAATGACGCCAAATTTTCAAGGCGTGAACAATGGCAGCTAGCTCCAAATCATGAACAAGATAGTTCTTCTCATGCACCTTCAACTGTCTGGACGCGTAGGCAATCACCCTACCGTCCTGCATCAATACTGCGCCGAGTCTAACTCGTGAGGCGTCACAATATACATTATAGGACCCCCAGCCTGTAGGCAACATCAATATAGGGGCCGAAGTCAAAGCTTTCTTGAGCTTCTGAAAGCTCGCCTCACACTCATCTGTCCACTGAAAAGGGGCACCCTTTTGGGTCAACCTGGTCATAGGTGCTGCAATCGAAGAGAACCCTTCTACGAAACGACGGTAATAGCCCGCCAAACCAAGGAAACTGCGAATCTCAGTAGCGGAAGAGGGTCTGGGCCAACTCTGTACGGCCTCCACCTTCCTCGGATCTACTCGAATACCATCACTCGACACCACGTGGCCCAAAAATGCCACTGAACTCAACTAGAATTCACATTTAGAGAACTTGGCATATAGCTGCTTCTCCCTCAGAATCTGAAGCACTATCCTCAAATGCTGCTCGTGCTCTTCCCGACTCTAGGAATATACTAGAATATCATCGAATGAAGACAATCACGAACGAGTCCAGATAAGGCCTGAACACTGTGCATCAAATGCATAAAGGCTGCTGGAGCATTAGTCAGCCCAAATGACATCACGAGGAACTCATAGTGGCCATACCGAGTCCTGAAGGCAGTCTTCGGGATATCTGGCTCCCGAATCTTTAACTGATGATACCCAGAGCGCAAATCAATCTTAGAAAACACCTGTGCGCCCTGTAGCTGGTCAAATAAATCATCGATGCGAGGCAAAGGATACCGGTTCTTCACTGTAACCTTGTTCAGCTGACGATAGTCAATACACATACGCATAGAACCGTCCTTTTTCTTCACAAACAACACAGGAGCACCCCAAGGCGAAACACTGGGTCGAATGAAACCCTTACCCAATAACTCCTGTAACTGATCCTTCAACTCCTTCAACTCAGGAGGAGCCATACGGTACAGTGGAATAGAAATGGGCTGAGTGCCCGGCAACAAATCAATAGCGAAATCAATATCTCTGTCGGGCGGCATGCCCGGGAGATCAGCTGGAAATACATCAGCAAAGTCACGTACCATAGGAACGGAATCAATAGAGGGAGTGTCTATACTGACGTCCCGCACATAAACTAAATAAGCAGCACACCCTTTCTCAACCATGCGTTGAGCTCTGAGGAAGGAAATGGCACGGCTAGGGGTGTGATCTAGAGTACCACTCCACTCAATACGTGGAATGCTTGGCATGGCCAGCGTCACGGTCTTGGCATGACAATCAAGAATAGCATAATAGGGCGACAACCAGTCCATGCCCAGAATAATATCAAAATCGACCATCCCGAGCAACAATAGATCTGCTCTGGTCTCAAAATCACAAATGGTAACCAAACACGACCGATATATACGGTCCACGGCCAAAGAATCACCCACCGGAGTGAAAACATAAATGAGGGCACTTAAGAATCCCGAGGCACACCCAGATTAGGAGCAAAGTAAGAAGACACATACAAAAAAGTGGAACCAGGGTCGAATAGAACCGATGCCTCCCTGTGACTAACCAGAATAATACCTGTGATAACAGAATCAGATGCGACAGCCGCAGCGCGATCAGAAATAGCATAGAATCTGGCTTGTCCCCCCTCTCGAGGGCGGCCTCTGGAACCCTGACCCCCGCCCCTGGCTGGCTGGGCAGGTGGAGTGGCAGCTGGAGCTGGAATGATGGCCTGCTAGCCCTGAGAACCACGCTGATATTGCGAAGACTAAGGAGGTGCTCCCCTCCTACGCCTGGGGCACTCCCTAACCAGATGGCGAGTATCCTCGCACCCGAAGCAAGATCTGGGAGGACACGGTGACTGTGACTGCCCGGCCTCACCCCTACTAGTCTGACCCCTGGAGGTACCCCGCGCAGGAGGTGCACTGGAAACTGGGGGAGCATAATAAGGCTCCTGAGGTGCTGGAAGAGATGGAGCACTACCGGCCGCTAGCAATGCTGAGTGAACTGGCCGACCGGAATAACCCCTGCCAAACGACCGACTGTTGAAGTGCGGGCACCAGAGAAATGGCCCGACTCACGAGACCTCTTGGCCTCTCTCTCTCCCCACTGGATAGGGATCATACTCTCGATCCTCCTGGCAATGCTCACCGCCTGCTGATAAGGTATATCCATGTCCAACTTCCTGGCCATGCTAGACCGTATCGGCAGAATATGGCCCTCAATAAATCTCCGCACTCTCTCCCAGACCGTGGCTACCAAAGCCGGTGCATGTCCTGCTAGACGGGTGAAACTAATAGCATACTCTGATACTGACATGGAGCCATGTCGCAACCGCTCAAACTCCAATCGCCAAGAATCCCTAAGGCTGCGGGGAACAAACTCCATCAAAAACAGATCAATAAACTGTGCCCAAGTCAATGAACCATACTCGTCTGGACTATCCAACTCACACATGTGCCACCAATCGTAAGCGGCCCCACAAAACTGAAAAGAAGTGAAGGAAACCCCGTTGGTCTCCACAATCCCCATAGTACGAAGAATACGATGACACTCCTCCAGAAAACCCAATGCATCATCCGAAGCCAAACCACTGAACACTGGAGGGTCATATTTCTTGAACCTCTCCAATCTACGTTGCTCGTCCTCAGAGGCAGCTGGTCCACCTCCGGGCTGTGATGGGGCGGCAGAAGGCATAACCATAATCTCTGGAACCTATCCCACTGGCACTCGCTGCTCAGGTGTAGCGGCTGCGGGAGTCTGGGCCCCTCCCCCGGCCTAGGATGTAGCTGGAGTGAGAGGAAGTAGTCCTGCCTGAGCTAAAGTGGTATACATACTCATGAACTGGGCCAGGGTCTCCTGGAGTGCTGGAGTAGTGGCAGCTGTAGTCGGTGTACCAGGTGCCTGCGCTCCAACCTGGTCTACCTGTGGCACCTCAGCGGCAGCGCACGCGGGTGCTGTGGCTGCACCTCGGGCGCGCCCTCGTCCTCTACCTCGGCCCCGGCCTCGAACGACGGCAACAGGGGGCGCGGGTACCTGATCGTCGCGAGTAGCACGTGTCCTCACCATCTGTGAGAGAATAGAAAGCAATAGTTTAGTTTTGGTGCCAAAAATGTCGCACGACAAGGAATCCAAAAGAAATGAAGAGTTTCCTAAACGGTTACATAGCCTCTCGTAGATAAATACAGACGTCTCCTTATCGATCAGCGAGACTCTAAGTAACCGTTCTGTGTCCCTTGACTTCTATGAACCTAGGGCTCTGATACCAACTTGTCACGACCCTAGTTCACCAATCGTGAACATGTCGTGATGGCACCCAGTCCCCACGACTAGGTAAGCCTAACACGTTGTGGAATATACAAGTTTATGAACATTTAATAAGAGTTAGCGGAAAATAAGATAAAAGAAATGTAATCCGTGCCGCTTGGCACATACACACGTCAAATACACTGTATAAAACACCACCAAGACCCGAAATCCCACGGGTAACACAGACTAAAAGAGAACATACAATTGTAGCTCTATGTGTAAAGGGTATCTAACAACGGAATGAAGGAAAAACATCTACTAGCACTATCAGAATGGAGGGAAGGCCTCCGGATCCGCGGACGTAGCAGATCATACCTCGATGGAGTAGTGACGAGGAAGGTCAGGGCCCTACTGAGAGAAACAATAACATAATGATATTAACAATATTAAGCAGTTTAGATGATAATAACTTGCAATAACAACAATAAAGTGATTACTGCAACCGTCTACAATTAAATAACAACAAGTAACAAACTCAATCAATAACTCAGGATCTCCGGGAATCGAACCCGCAGTCCCTACCAATAACTCAGGATCTCCGGGAATCGAACCCGCAGTCCCTACCAATAACTCAGGATCTCCGGGAATCGAACCCGCAGTCCCTACCAATAACTCAAGATCTCCGGGAATCGAACCCGCAATCCCTACCAATAACTCAGGATCTCCGAGAATCGAACCCGCAGTCCCTACCAATAATATCACTCCAGGTCTCTGGGAATCGAACCCACAGCCCTGGGATCTCCGGGAATTGAACCCGCAGTTCACCAACACATCAAATAAAGAAAACACATAGAGAGAACATAATATACTTAACTATGACTTCACCGAAAAATAGTGCCAACAATTATCAAGAAGATCAAGTAAGACAATTAGGCAACTAGACGGTTAAATACTACCAAGTCATGCTTTTCTAACTACTACCGGGCAAGAATATCGAATTAATCAGCTAAGAACAGGGATATCACAAATCGGACAATTCAAGTAAAGTATGTGTTCAACAACCAGTGCATGTACACGCCCGTCACCTCGCGTACAAGGCATTTAAACTATCACATAATATCCTAGGGGTGAAAGTTCCCCACACGAGGTTAGACAAGCCACTTACCTCAACTCCGGTACAAAACCGCTAAGAAACAACTCTCTTGCCGATCGTCGGCCTCCACAGGTATAATATCTGATAAAAATCAATAGAGTCACATCAAAATAGGCCAGTTGGGCATTACCCAATCAAAACAACTCTAAATACACCAAAACCCCCAAGTTGCCAAAAACCCGACTTTCGGTACGCTTATCGAAAAATCACGAAAGTTATATATTCGGGTTCCTTATCTCAATACGAGTACGTGCATATAAATTTATTGAAATCGGACTTCGTTTTCCCATTCAAATCAAAGGTTTTCTAAAATTCAGGCCTAGGGCTCAAACCCACCTTTAATCTTCCATTTTCAGTGAAATAATCATGGATTTCATGATAAACTAACGAATTAAGGTCAAGAAACTTACCCCCGATGATTTACCGATGGTATCCCAGCGTTTCCCCTTCAATTTCCTCTCTTGGAGCTCAACAATGGCGGTTTTTGTGTGTTAGGCCGCGACTGAAATGTTCTAGACTTAAAGTCACTGCCAGGCCAATTAACTCTACGCGATCGCAGCACTTGGCTTGCGATCGCGATGCACAAAATCCCGGGCGGCCTATTTTTCCTCTACGCGATCGCGTGGTCCTGGACACGATCGTAGTGAACAACTCAGCGACCCTACGCGATCACAATGATAGGAAGGCGATCGCGAAGAACAAATTCGGTCGGCTCCCCAAACTACCCTACGCGATCGCATACTACCTCACGCGATCGCGATGCTTACTCTCCCAGACTTATGCAATCGCACGCTTCACTTCGCGATCGCAGAGCTCAAGGTTTTTCCCTTACGCGATCGCATGGCCATCTCCGCGATCGCGGAGAGCAAAATTGCTCTGCAATTATTGCAGCAGAACAGCAGTGCCTTTTGGCACACAAATTGGTCCGTTTGGACCCCCGAATTCATCCCGAGGCTCCCGGGACCCCAATGAAAACCACCAACATACTCCAAAACATGATATGAACTTATTCCAATCATAAAAACACGTCTAACAACATCCAAACCCATAATTCACATCGAATTCAAGCCTAAATTTCTTAAAACTTTCCGAATTGCACACTCGATCTAAAACCCGACCAAACGACGTCCGAATGACCTGAAAATTTGCGAACATATCAAAAATCACATAACGAAGCTACAGAAATTGTCGGAATTCCGTTCCGACCCCCGGATCAAAATCTCACCTATCGTTCGGATTCGCCAAAATTTCAAACTTCGGCATTTCAAGCCTAATTGAGCTACGAATCTCCAAAATACATTCCGAATGCGCTCCCAACCCCGAAATAACCTAACGGAGCTAATGGAACCATCAGATTTCCGTTCCGAGGTCGTCTTAACACTGTTTCGGCTACGGACCATTTTCTAACTTTAAAGCTCTCATTTAGGGACTAAGTGTCCCAAAATGCTCCAAATTTCAGAACCGACTCTCCCGGCAAACCACAATAGCAGAAATGAACTCAGGGAAACAGTTAAATTGGGGATTGGGGCGAAATTTTCTAAAACGACCGGCCGAGTCGTTACAATACCTCAGTATTTTTCAGTATAAATATTGACATATGATAGTAGATGATATATTAACATATGTTTAATCTTATATAGTTATGCTATGGTCTCATATAATAAGTTCCACATGATTTCAATCATAATTATTTACTGGTTTTGGTCCTATAACCAGTGGAAATAATATATATCGGACTATATTTAACCATAGTTCATTTATAGTATGAACATATGACATATAGTAATGTCTGTAAAGTTGTTTATTTACTTTACATATATTACGTCAATTACTAAGCTCTCAATACTCGTATAACATAATTATATATACTGACGCTAGGACTTAAGCAAAGGGACTATATTCAACTACATTATCTGGCTATATACGTAATAATGTCGTATTATAGCACAAAAAATAATTTTCACATAATATTTAACAAATTTGACAAATAATTATCTTGGGATTATGAGTAAAGTATTACATTACTTCCTAATACGTCCTAGGAATCACTTTAGATTACTAAATATATTGGGAGTATGTCATATACGAAGATTAAATTACTCAAATGCGATTAGTCCACGTCAAGTCAAATTAATCACAACCACGTCAAGTCAAATCAATATTCATTGGACTTAACATGTTGTGAAATCGGTGAAATTTGTTCCTTATTACCACTGAGTTTGATTGAGGGAAGGTAGTCTTTCATTTTCTCACTCATTGATTTGCTTTGTGTTGAGACGTGCTCTGCAAATTAGCAGTAATCATAACATGATTTCTATTCATTTGACGTATTGGACGTATTATAACATCATATAGTTATAAGATGTGCAACATTACCAAGGTGTTGCACATATTCCGTGAACATTCATATAAAAGTCCTATGAAATATATAGAGTTCATATTTATGGACCCACTACAGTTAGCTCTATATTAAATATATTAGTTCATTTCCTAAACAAGTTGTCAATTACTAATAACAACCAGGATATGTGGTTAAGACGTACGATTCTCCAATATATGAACTTACAGGTATATGACAATTATGGACCCAGCGTACATGTATAAACGGTCTTTTATATGATATAGCACATGTTTTAGTGTCAATTACTAAATAACAACCACGATAAATAAACGGAAGTTCTTATGACTACAATCGTATTAGCCCAATGGACTTATGTGGTTGTCGTAGGGTATAAACGTGTCATAGGAATTGGAGAAGTTTACGTAATAATTGGACTCTTATCCGGATTTATACATTTGACAATATACTATGACAATGCTAAATTCAATAACTTCTAATATATTGAATTAAAAGCCCTAGTATAACATAAATGGAACCAAGTGTTATACTAGTCACTACAAGGTATAATTGGCACACCTCCGTACTAAGTAACTACTAGTATGGAACGGTAGCCACATCAATCTACGACAACCCCTAGATTACTATAAATTTAGTTAAATTTAGGACGCATTCATCGGTCAAATGGAGTATTACTTGTTAAACATATAAATCAATAAATGTTTAGTAGTCAATATATAAGCTACATTATTAAAATCGTATTGGGAATATGGGGTATCTACACTCTAATACAAACAAACCTATATTTGGTTATGAAAGAATCCTTTAGATAGCAAATTGGAAGTTGGTCCCAATAGTTACGTGTTTCGAGTTTTTGATCAATATTATCCCTTATTTTTGAGGGTAGGGTTATTTTGGTCCCTCGAGTATAATTCTGAACATATTTAGTCCATTAAGTATACTAAATTGGAGCACCTTTAATTCCTTATCTTTGAGGATATGTCTAATTCGGTCCCTGAAATATAGTCCACATAATATAGATATGACTTAGTATTTCAGCGTATTAATTTTGATTTCATTCATAATACCAACAAATAGAATTAAATGGTAACGTATTATTTCATAGTCTTACATATATTAGTGTCTAGGATTGTGTTGTTGAATAACAGGATTATAATACAGTCGTATTTGTCATATGTTCTAGTATATGAATGACAGTAAAATATGAACGTATGAGTTGTTTAGTCTAATAGCTTTTAACTGGTAAATGAAATCGTATTACGTGTATCGATTATTGGAAACTTGAATTTAGCATTGTCATACAATCATATTCATAGATTGGACCTTCCGTTCATTCGTATTAGTCCATTGGACTAATAATACTCCCAATATATATCGTGGTTGTTAGTTAATAATTGACCGTGAATGAATATGATTTCATTCATATACTAGGACGCAAATGTGGTTGTCGTAGGCTGATGCGTCCTCCCAATCTGTTATGACTACAATCGTATTACGTTACTCCCAATCTGTTATGACTACAATCGTATTAGTCAAATGGACTTATGTGATTGTCGTAGGCCGAAGAATTGTAGGTGTGCCTTTCACTGGATGTGATTGTAGGAGCATCAAACGTGTAATAAGGTTAGTATTAGTCATAAACAAATTTATGGCGTATCTTCATATATCGACCTTTGCATAACATAGTTACATAATTAGTTCATAGACAACCACATCTAACTTTCAATATCCTATGGGTTGACATGCATGTAGAGAATATCACTATTAAACTCTCAAATTACTTCTCTACTGGCCCTAAATGGACAAAACGTTTCATATAGTTGATATTTATATTTCCTCGTATTACATTTGACCATTACTTTTTAATATAAAGCTAAAATGTTGAGTTGATACCATACGATTAATGTCTAATGTAGGGGTTTGTACACTATATATGATTGACCGGATCTGTATTTTAATAATGAAATACAGAAGCAATGTAGCTACTTATACATTTTAATATTTATACTGTTTGTGTACTGTTATTAATTGCTTGAAGTTTCCATGATGAAGAGGTCATCGGGTCATAGTCGTCAATTTTGCTGTATAACCTAATAGGCATAAAACTTCTGATTAATTAAAAAGTTGACAAAGTTAAATCATTTTTAAATAAACCATTATTTTGTATTATTAAAAAAATAAACTATACAGAAATAATGGACAGACTTGCAGTATGATATGACGTTGTTTAACTCCCGTAGACTAAGTACTGCATATTGTGGCGCCAATGCATTATGAGATAAATTTACCTACTTTGTTCTATTTTTATTACGCATTCAAATATTTTTATTGAATCTTCTTTGGAATAAAATTTTAAATATTTTGATCGATTTTTACGATCTTATTGCTTTGTTGGTCCTAAAATACTTGTGCACATTTACTTTAATGTATACTTGCAATAACAATTGAAATAAAATTAACAAACAAACGTGTGCCGAGTAACGTTTTAAGAAAACCCGATTTTCAAATAAAATATTATTTAAAATAGATTAATCAAAGTAGTACATTTATAAATGTTAGAAAATCATGTTATATCAATGTACTAATCATTTGAAAGCGCAAGACAGAAAATGACATTAATGGTATCCAAGGTTCTTTTTCGAATATTCTTTAAGTATTCAATAATTTTAATTTTTATTGTGCTAAAATATAATAAAACTTCTTTTTTAATTAAATACTTGTTACATTTATTGGGACGATTTTCTACTATATATAGTTTATACTTATTGTATAAATTCTTTTATTGAGAGATGCAATTTTCACGTGCAACACACGGATTTTAAAACTAATATATATATATATATATATATATATATATATATATATATATATATATATATATATATATATATATATATATATATATATATTATTGAAATGCATCGAAATTGCATGAAATGCAAAATTAAAAGATGTACCAAAAATGATTTAACTTCCTCGGTGGTATTTACAATATTCTTTTAAGACATAAAATTATAAATATAATTATATATGTTATATTCAAAATACCGAAAAAGAGATCCAAAAAGGTAACTGCTTTATTCATGCAGATCAGACAATTTAATGATAAAGGGTACAAAAAATAATTTGTGACACTTAGTTAAAATACCGGGCGATACTAGTAAAGTTTCTAAAATGTTAGATGTATTGGGAAAATGTATGATGATTCTGACACCTTGTTTATGTTTTCATGTTATCTAGTTGGATGAATTTCTCGTTGGGACTAATTCAATTTGTCAATTACGCATGGTAGTTTGTGAAGAAAGAAATATGCTTGTTTAGACTTACATAATTCTTCAAGAAGATGTTATCAAAAATTAATTTAAATGAAATCAATATTGCCTGATTAGAAGGTCAAATTTCTCCGAAAAGTCATTTAGATATTAATTAAAAAACACTACTTTTCTCTGAAATTATCTTTCGGAACTTTCAATAAAGCCTAGCAAACCGACTCAACTAATTTCTATTATAAAGAAAAGAGAATAGGAGGTTGACCAAGGGCATAATAGTCATTTTAAATATATTAGTGCATTGTTTGTTTGTATACTAAGCTCAAAAGTTTTGTTATGGGTTCTTAATAACCGAAAAAAACAAAACTAACGTGTCCATAAGCTATTAAATTCTTTAGGTGGACCCCACTTTCCATTCAACCTTTACTATCTTTATTAAATTCATTACTTGTTATTATTTTTTTTTTAACAAGTACATTGAACTAGAATAATTATTTTTTTGATAATTTATAATTCAAATGTTCGCCCGATTAAAATTACTAAGGTCACATACATTTATATATGACAATTCTATTATTTTTTTAAGAAATATCATTTTATTTGTTAACTATTTCAGTAAAGAAGATTTCATTAAAAAAATTAATGATACTATATGTAGATTTCATTAAAAAAATTCTTAATAATTAAAATCACGATTATTATTTAAAAGAACCAAAAATACCTTTTCATCAACTATTTGGGAATAATATTAATATTTAACTTATGATTAGTAAAAAAGAAAATGATAATGCATTAACACACTGAAAATACTAAAAGAATAAAACTATATATCATTCAATTTTAAAAAATTCTATTATATTATACAGAAAAGAGAATAGGAGGTTGACCAAAGGCATAATAGTCATTTTAAATATATTAGTACATTGTTTGTTTGTATACTAGGCTCAAAAGTTTTGTTATGGGTTCTCGTTACGGGAGTTATCGTCCCGTTTTCTTCATTTAATACCTCAATATGCTAATTTAAATGTGTTTGGAGAGTTAGAAGCAAATCGGAGAGAATTTGAATAGAAATGAGGCCATAAATTCCTTTATGAGAAGAATAGGTTGGAAAAGTCAAACGAATGTTGACAGGTGAGTTAGATAGCTCGGAATTAAATTCTGATGATTCGACTAATTTCGGGGGATCATTTATGACTCAGAAGAGCAATCAGAATCGCATTCGGAGGTCCCGTGTAGTTTTAGGCTTGAATTGGCTAAGGTTGAATTTCGGTGAAATCCGAACGGTAGGTGAGTTTGATCCGGGAGTCGGAATGGAATTCTGACAATTTCTGTAGCTTCGTTATGTGATTTTGGATATGTATGCAAATTTTCAGGTCATTCGGACGTCGTTTGGTCGGGTTTTGGATTGAATGTTAGCTTTGGAAATTTAATAAGTTCTTAGGCTTGAATCGATGCATAATTGGTGATTTTGATGATATGTGATGTGATTTGAGGCCTCGACTAAGTCTGTGATGTGTTTTCTAACTTGTTGGTGCTTTTAGTTGAGGTCCCGGGGGCCTCGGGTGTATTTCGGGTGAGTACGGATATCCCGAAACATAGAAAATGGAAGGGCAGTCATTGGGACGCGGACCGCGGTCCTTTTGGCGCGGCCGCGCTGGCTGGGCGCGGACCGCGGTCATTTCTGTGCGGTCCGCGTAGGTGAAGGATCTGTAGGTCACTGGTTCTACTTCGGAAGCTCATATCTTTTTATCTACACAGAAATTTGAGGTGATTTAAACATAAAAGTTGTAGCCCTTCGTGTCTAGTTTCCGGAACACTAAAGAAATCATAATTTGGACATCTGTAGCGAAAGTTATGGCCAAAATACCAAAGCCTGTCACTGTAGAGCAAACTGCGCGGCCGCGGCCATTTTTGTGCGGCCGTGGAGACTGGGCGCGGACGGCGGCCATTTTTGTGCGGTCAGCACAGGTGAAAATCTGGGGTTACATGTATAAATACGAGATTTTGGGTTTTATTTGATATTTTACCCGTGGGAGCTCGGATTTTGACGATTTTTCGAAGGTTTTTCAAGAAATTCATCGGGGTAAGTGATTCTAACTCAGATTTGGCTAGATTACATGAATATATCATTGAATCCATCTTTTAATTTGTGATTTGGGATAGAATTTTGGAAGAAAAGTGGTGAAATCTCTCAAAATATAAAATGATGATTTGAATGGGCAAACAGAGTCCGATTTTGGTAAATTTTATATGCATAGACTCGTGTTGAGACAAAGATTCCAAATATATGACATTCGTAATTTTTCAAGAAGCGTACCAAAAGTTGGGTTTTGACAACTTTGTGGGTTTTGGTGCAAATTGAGTTATTTCGAATGTGTTGTGTCTAATTAGTCTATATTGATGTATTCTCATTGATTTTGAGCAGATTCGGCATCCGAGGTGATTGAATTGCGAGGCAAGCGCAAGGCGGACTATGGCTTCTACCGGATCGAGGTAAGTGGTGGTAGTAAATAATGTGCTGAGGGTTTGAAACCCCGTACTTGCACTTTACAGTGCTATGTTGAGATGAGATACGCGTCATGTGACGGGCGTGGTGACATTGTGATTGTGTGATTGGACTTGGTCCTTCCCGACTGATAGTTTATTATGTATTATGGCTGTGAATGAGCTTATAACTGTGTAATTGGGCTAGTGGCCGTGTTTGGGACCTTGTGCCGATCTGTAGAAGTATTAGGGAAACCTGTAGAGCTAGGCGACCCTTATATCATGCTGGATACATACACTCAGCCGTAGTATATCATGCTGGATACATACACTCAGCCGTAGTTATAGCTGTATAGCGCATCATGAGCCAGTACTAGATGTGTACTTTGAGGGAGACTACCTGGGGTGGGATTCCCTGTTCTAGCTGAGTGGGCCTGAGAGGCCAAGTCTATACTGACTTAGATAGAGTCGAGGACCCACTATGAGATATTATATTGGGCCTGAGCGGCCAAGTCTATATTGACTGAGATAGGGTCGAGGACCCACTGTGAGATATTATATTGGGCTTGAGAGGCCAAGTATATACTGACTGGGATAGGGTCGAGGACCCATTATGAGCTATTATATATATACCTATGTTGGATCAGACTGCACGTCACAGCACTATATGTATTGGATCGGACTGCACGCCGCAGTGATATATATGTGGATCGGACTGCATCCTTTAACTATAACCATTTTAAAATAGTAACCAAAAACTTAAACATATCTTTCAAAACTCGACGAAACTCCAAAACTATTAGTAGTATATAATGTGTATAATATAGTACTATATGTTATGTTATATAATGTGTATTTTATGTGCATCACACACACACACACGCACGCGCATATATATATATATATATATATATATATATATATATATATATATATATATACAGTGGTATATATATATATATATATATATATATTGGATCGGACTGCATGCCACAGTAATATATGTGTGGATCGGGCTGCACGCCGCAGTATCATAGCGTTTGGGCCGAGGAGCCCCTCCGAAGTCCGTATACACCCCCAGTGAGGGCCGTTGACGTTAAATGGAGCGGGCTGCACGCCGCAACATTTTACTTATACATTTATATATATATACCTATATACACATCGCAGCGGGCTACGCGCCGCCGCATTATAGACATATGTATACATATATATATATATATATATATATTGGATCGGCTGTACGCCGTAGCAGTACGAGTGAGGACTAGGTCAGTGTGGGACCTTGGTGAGATAGATGTGGACTGGAATTTGGGGGTATTCACTGTTGAGATGACTTACCTGTGAGGTTACCCTTAGAACTGTATAGTGATAGTACAAGTGTTCTCACTTCCAGTTGTTATTTATTATTATTACTCACTGAGTTAAAATATACTCACCCCACTCCCCTGCCTTTTTTGTGCAGATATACAGGATCATGAGGGCAGTTGAGCTATCGCAACTGCTTGTATTATCACTATTCCGTGGAGACTTCGAGGTAGCTGCCGACGTCCGCAGTAGCTGTCCTCTTCCTCTTAATCACTTTGTTGTTCCCATTCTGCTTAGACTTGATTGTGTAATAGATCTCATTTGTAGAGGCTCGGACTTGTGACACCACGATTTGGTTGGGACCGTATTTGTGTATTTCGTTTCCACACTTCTTGATTTGTTATGGAAACAGGCTAATTACGCCGAATAATCAGTATTAAATTATACTTGGCTAGTTTAAATGGATAAGATGGTCGGGATTGCCTAGCAATCTGTTGGGCGCTATCACGACCGGGGTTTGGGTCGTGACAAGTTGGTATCAGAGCCTAGGTTAACAGGTCTCGCGAGTCATGAGCCGGTTTAGTAGATTCTCGTGGATCGGTACGGGGACGCCTGTGCTTATCCTCGGGAGGCTGCAAACCTTTTAGGAAAGCTTCAAATTCTTGAAATTCTTATCGTACGTACTTGATTCAGCTAGAGGTATGATTTTTGAAATTGCTTCTGCACATTGATATGCACTGTAACGACCCGACCGGTCGTTTTGAGCCCTAGCGCGTCATTCAGCAGATTGATGCGATAAACAGCTTCATCTCAGGTTATGTATTCGTACGGTGAAGTACGGAATCAGGCATAGTGATTCATGTGTTATATATGTGTTGGAGACTTGAAGTTCTCGTAAATCCGCCTATGTAGTGGTTGTATATCGTGTGTATCGGCACCGTTTAGTGATTATTGGAAATCGGAAGCCCTAGTGGCTCTCTCTCAACTTGATATGACGAATTTGGATTATGATATATGATTGCAGACTAGTTGTCATAAGTCGGGTTGTCTAGACTAATGTGATATGGACTATATCCGAAAAATATCACAACTGCATGGCAGAGCGCATCCGATCATATTCCAGCAGGGTAGATGTACCCTAGGGCCAGCGGACGGCTGGTAGGTATTGCTTTGTCAGTTGGGCCTTCGTGGCGGATGTCAGTGTAGAGGTATCTACCATTGATTCAGTTCCAGTATTGGGGAACTTTGCCTGACGCGTTTCTTGTGTCCGAGCTTGAGGCTATATATGTTTACTGTAATGAGCAATTCGACTCGATGTGCATTTCTTTTGCGAGGGTTTTATATGGATCGGGTGGCACGCCGCCACAGGTATGGTTATTTGGATCGGGTGGCACGCCGCCACGGGTATGGTATCTGGATCGGGTGGCACGCTGCCACGGGTATGTCATTGGAGCGGGTTGCACGCCGCAACAGTGTAATGTGAAAATAGAGCTAGTTATATGTTACTTGGTATACAATACTTCCTGGCTTCTGAGGAAAAGTTCGTATTGAGTATCGCTCGGCGAATGGCACATCGGTTGTGTATTTTCAGGACTTGATAGCGTATATTAATTGTTTCACCGTAGGTGAGATTGATTGCTTGGTTTCGGACCTAAATATGTGCGTGGCTGACCGTTTTGAGCATGGTGACTTGAGGTGCTCCATGAGTAATAGTGTTTGGATAGAATCATGGGCTGTGGCAAGACCACGTGATGTTATGACCTTTCGAGGAGGATTCAAGTACCCTAATTCTATGATGTGAGACGAGATCTCGGTTCTATGTTATGATGGTACGGGTGAATTGATCTATAGCTCTTTTGTGTGAGTTAGTTGTCATGATTCGAGTGTGTTCGGATCGTTTTTTTTATTGGAGCCTGTGTTGTGCTCATTGTGGCTTAGGCCGATGTTGAGGTGTCGTGTCACCAATGCGGTGTGTTATAATCGACATGATCGTTGGAGTCATTAATGAGTACGAGTATATTTGATCTCAGCTCGTTAGAAAGGTAATATCGAGGTTTGGCTCCGAAATCTATTGTGGTCATATGAGTAAAGTGATGCAAAGTGTGAATTCAACAAAGTTATGCATTAATGTTTGGGTACAACGTGTGGAGATTGATATGGTGGTCGAATGATGGAAATAGACTTGGTAGGAAATTCAGGATGTTGGAATTTGGCCTAATGTCTTATTCGCTCGAATAAAGAATTATATCTACAGAATTATATAGCTAATATGCTCAACTAAGTAGTGGTAGCACATGAAGGTGCATGATGTGTTAAACAAGTTATTTGAGACTACATCATTGTAGTTCTCAGCACGTTCGAGGACGAACGTATGTTTAAGTGGGGGAGATTGTAACGACCCGACCGACCGTTTTGAGCTCTGGTGCGTCATTCAGCAGATTGATGCCATGAACAGCATCATCTCAGGTATATTGACTTGTGTGTATGGTCAGAATTCAAATTCAGGAAGTTTGGAGTCAAATCTAAATGGAAATTCTCATTTTGAAAGCTTAAAGTTGAAGAAATGAACTACGATTGGAATTTTGAGTAAATGACCTCGGAATTGGGATCTAAAAGTTCCAACATGCTCGTATGATGATTTTAAACTTGGACGTATGTCCGGATTTGGTTTTTGATAACCCGTGAGCATTTCAGCGTTTATGGTGGAAGTTAGTATTTTAGAAGGATTTCATAAATTTGGGTTGGAAGGCATTTTAGAGTTATAGATGTCCGTTTAGGATTCCGAGTCTGCGAATAGATCCATATGGTGATTTTGGAGTTGGGAACGCGATCGGAAGTGAATTCAGGTGTCTGGAGGTCATTTTGAAGTCATTTGGCAAAATATAGGAATTTGAAGGTTTATGAGAAAATTCGACCGGAAGTGAAAATTTTGATATCGGGGTCGGAATGCAATTCCGAAAGTTCGTGCAAGTCCGTAATGTCGAGTTTGACTTGTGTGCAAATCTTGAGTCAATTCGGATCGATTTTGGTAGGAAACGGAACAATTAATCTCTTTAAGGAAAGCTTAAGTTGGAAATGTCAACTCAACTTTGACTTATGAGTTAGAGGGATCGGAACTGAATTCCGATGATTCGGTTAGTTTCGGGGGATGATTTAAGACTTAGGAGCGCAATCGGAAGTAATTTTGGAGGTCCGGTGAAGAAGTTAGCCTATTTTGGCGAAGTTGGAATTTTGGCGGAATCCGATCGATAGGTGAGATTTTGATCCGGGAGTCGGAATGGAATTCCGACAAATGCAGTAGCTCCGTTAGGTGATTTTGGATGTGCCTGCAAAATTTCAGGTCATTCGGAGGTCGTTTGTTCGGGTTTTTGATCGAATGTTGGTTGCGGAAGTTTAAATGAAAACTTAGGCTTGAATTTGCTTGGATTCGATGTTTTCCGTATTTAAGGGCGTGTTTTTATGATTGAAACAAGTTTGCATCGTGTTATGGAGTATGTTGGTGGTTTTCGTTGGGGAGCCGGGGGCCTCGGGATGAATTCGGGGGTCCAAACGGACCATTTAGAGCCAAAGTGAGCAGCTGATTGCTGCACTAATTGCAGCAGATTTTCAGCAATTTTCGGCTACTTTGAGAGCTGATATCTTGTAATCTATAGGGAATCACAAAAAGTGCAAAACATAAAAGTTGTAGAACATCGTGTCTAGTTTCCCGAAAGCTAAAGAACGCGTAATTTGGACATCTGTACTTGAAGTTATGATCGACGGAAAATGACTGCTGGAGCAATAGGATGTACAACTTGTACAGCGCAGGTGCAGGGTACAACCCGACGAAGCACAGATAGATTCTTTATTACACGAAATTGGGTTATTTCTTTCATTGATTTCATTTCGTTTGGATGATTTTGGAGAGCTTCAAGAGGGGATTTTACCGGGTAAACATCGGAGGTAAGATTCTTGACTCAAAAACATAATTTTATGGTATAATTAACATCAATCTTCATGAATTTGGGTTGAAATTGTGAAGGATTGTAGCCTAGAAATTGAAAACAAAAATTTAGGTTTTGAAAGGCCAATCGAACTCCGATTTCGATAAATTTTATATGCACGGACTTGTGGCGAGACGAGGATCGCTTTGGTACTAATTTCGGAATTTTCCGAGCAGCGGGCCCGGGGTCGGGTTTTTAGCAACATAGTGTATTTATGCAAATTTCATGTAAATTAAAATGGGTTATGATTCTTTGACCCGTATTTGACACAATTATTGTGGTTTGAATAGATTCTACACGCGAAGCGGCAAATTCCAAAGGAAAGGGCATTGCGGACGAGTCTACGACCGGCTAGAGGTGAGTAGTTTGTGTATATGGTAGCCTGAGGGTTCGAAACCCCGGCTTAGCACATTGTGACGCTAGTAGGGCGTGGCTCGCACCCCGTGGCAGGTGCGGGACTGATTGTGACTGGGGAGTGAGACTTAGTCCATCCCGAATGAGTATGATATGATAATTGTGGTTGAAAAACGCTGTGTTTGATATAATTGTGGGCTGTAAGCCGTATTTGGGGCCTTGTGCCGACCTGTAGTATCCCTAGGGGATAGTTATATATGTGATAGCTATACTTCTTAATCACTAATCTCAGTCCTGGTTTGAAAATCACCGTATTAAATTGCTAAGTCACATGTTTTGGAAAAATTAAATAAAAGTTAAAGTATTTTCATAATTTATAAACTGGAACCTGGAAATAATAATAATTGAGTTGTTATGTGACTTATATGATTGTTGTGGACTGAGGATGGATCGGGCTACACGCCGCAGCGGTTATTATGATATGAGGATCGGGCTGCACGCCGCAGCGGTATTTGCGCTTGGGCTGTAGGAGCCCCTCCGGAGTCTGTACACACCCCTAGTGAGCGTTGTCGACGTTAAATGGATCGGGCTGCACGCCGCAGCGGTATTTGCGCTTGGGTTGTAGGAGCCCCTCCGAAGTCTGTACACACCCCCAGTGAGCGTCGTCGACGTTAAATGGATCGGGCTACACGCCGTAGCGGTTATGTGCATTGCATTGCATCCGTATTTGTTAAATTATTCTGTGGTAGCTGTATTGTACTGTTGATGCTAGTTCGTAGGAGATTCGGACTGTAGTTTAGCTTCATATTGTGGTATTCTGTGGATTTCCTACTTTCAGTCGCTTTTATATATTTATTACTCACTGAGTACTTAGTACTCACCCCTACTCCCTGCACCTTTGTGTGCAGATTCAGGTACTCAGAAGAAGTAGATGATCACTCCAGTTTTCACACTACCTATCCGAGTTGCTGAGGTAGTTGCTGGCGTTCGCAGGACCTGGCTTCTCTTCTTATTCCAGTTTTCCTTTGTATATACATTATTCATACTTGAGTATTTGGTTTAGATATTGTTATCCGTTTAAAGGCTCTAGACTCGTGACCCTAGATCTTTGGGTGTATTCAGTTTAGCTTTATTGTCGAAATAATATCCAGGTAATTAATTTGAGCTTCATGCTCGGGTGAGAGTGTAAATGGTCGGGCTTGCCTAGCAGGTGTGTTGGGCGCCATCACGATCGGGATTTGGGTCGTGACAAGTTGGTATCAGAGCCTAGGTTACTAGGCCCATGAGTCTTGAGCCGGTTGGTAGAGTCTTGTGGATCGGTACGGGGACGCCTGTACTTATCCTCGGGAGGCTGCAAACCTTTAAGAAACATTTCACATTTCTTGGAATTCTTATCGTGCGTACTTGATTCAGCTTGAGATATAATTCTTGGAAATTCCTTCCATACACCTGTACGCGCACTCGAACGCTCAGTAATATGATTGCCTTGATGGCTTGTGATTCCCTAGTCGAAGGGCGAGATATAATCTTTGTGAGTTCATGTTGGGTCAGTCGGGAGGACTTGAGGCCAGATCTTTGTCTATGACATGAGCACCAAAGTGCTGATTTTACAAACTGGTGTTACGAAATTTCGTGTGATCGGTATTGTTCCTAACTGTGGAAATGGCAGCTTAATAATGTACGAGCTGCCAGGTGTTAGATCCTTATTGTAATCTGTTGTGCAGCCCCGAGCTATGGGTGTGGTGAATATTTATCAAATCTCTTAGTTGGAAGGTAAAGAGCCTTACGTGTAGTAAAACGAGTTTAGACTCAGGAAGACTAGAGTGATTATGCTATGTATATCCTGGTAGAAGGTGTTGTACTGAAATACTAGATTGATGCAAAGTAGGTGGGTGGATTCGGATGTGTAATTGAAAGGTATTTGATATGTGTTATGATGTGAGCAGGTGTAGCGCAGGTTCAGGTATAAATTATGATAATAATCTCGTATAGTATTGAGATTTAATGTTGTTGAATTACATTGTGATGTCTTGTTGAGTTGTGGATGTATTGTTAGAATGGTTTGGTGATTCTCTGGCAGGTGGATAGGCCAATTTACAAAGGAAACTCTGCCAAAAATTTTGAAAAAATTTGGAACTTAGAAAAGATTTCTGTCACCTAAAGAGAGTAGGCTTAACTGTGGTGTGTGTATAAATGCAAGAATTGCAGAAGGGTTAAGGTCTCTGATGATTCGAGTCTTTGTCAAGCTTATAAATCACTTGAGTTTAATCTCACCATAACATAGTGGCATCATTTGAGTAAAGAATGCTATGAGCGGCTAAAAGTACTTTGATGTATGGCTCCGAGCCAAATTGGGGAGGTTGTTACTGATTAACAGATTGCACTGTTGTGTGCTATGTTGGTTCTGTCTCTAAGTATGTTGGGAAATTCTGATAAAGTTTATGGTGCTTCGTAGATATGAAGAAATAATAGGATGGTTTGAACTGCTGCTGGTAAGAATGTTCGGTGTATAGGAAGGAAAGATAGATAAATGCATTTGTATGTAATCATGTTCTGCGGTGCCAGAGTTCTAACAGGGCATGAGTGGTCTTATCCAATATGATAGTTGAATTATAATTGAATAAGCGTGAATGACGCCCGAGAATGGCATTGCGGTGTTCAAGATTTTGCTTGTAACGGTAAGGTGTCTTAAGATTGTGTATGTGGCTAAAGACGGTGGTTTCGTTAGAAGGGATCAAGACTTGTGTAATGATATGTGAATGATGAGATTCTATGTATCTATACTGGAGAGTAATGATAACGAATTCAAAAATCGCATGAAGTTCTTCAAAATAAAGTATTGTAGAATGTGGTACTTTTGGGAAACATTGAGAGAGTATTAAGTGACCTATGGGCTTTAGACCGTGTGGTCTTGTGTACGAGTCTCGTGTGGTAACATGAGTTGAGATATTGTAGTGCTACAGTAAAGGCTAATATTAAATTAAAGATGAATCAGAAAGGAAAATGGAGTAACTTGTTAATAAACCGGAACAGTATGATAGGAATACAGTTAATTCCTGGTATGTGTTCGAAGTGATAAGTCTTGCAGCTATGGTGCAACCAAGCTCTTGAGTGCTGGCAGTTGCGTAGCTCGATGTGGGTAGAAGGACTCAGTCCTGGCAGCTAAACTTATGTAATGGATTGGGAGAAAGAGTTTGTGATGGGTCCTACCGTGGTTTAAAAGTGAGTATATTCTCGTCGGTATGCAAAGCTTGGAACGTGTAATGAGTTTTCTCTATATGGGATCATGAAAGGCCTTGAGTAGTTGAGTGCATCGATGTTTGCGGCGTAGGAAGGGGATATGAATTCCCATGTTATCTTAGTGTGGTATGGTATATGCGATGTGTTATGGAAAGTTGATAATGGCATATTCAAGGCTTTGAGATTTGTTCATAATATATGGGAAGTCATCAGAAATTATTGAGCAGCGCGGGCAGCTGCAGGTGAATTTAGAATCGATCTTTCTGGTGATTAAGGAAAATGGTACTGTTATTCTAGTAATTTGGCAGGGTATATGGTCCAAAAGGATAAGGCAATGTAAACTGATAATATCTAGTGGTATGGTGGTATTCTCTTGTTGGATCGATTATAATAATTGAGTCGCTAATGGCATAGTGAAATTTCTGAATGGCTTTCGTGGTATGAATGGACGCTTGATGTGCGTTATGTATTCGTACGGTGAAGTACGAAATCAGGCATAGTGATTCATGTGTTATATATGTGTTGGAGACTTGAAGTTCTCGTAAATCCGCCTATCTAGTGGTTGTATATCGTGTGTATCGGCACCGTTTAGTGATTATTGGAAATCGGAAGCCCTAGTGGCTCTCTCTTAACTTGATATGACGAATTTGGATTATGATATATGATTGCAGACTAGTTGTCATAAGTCAGGTTGTCTAGACTAATGTGATATGGACTAAATCCGAAAAATATCACAACTGCGTGGCAGAGCGCATCGGATCATATTCCATCAAGGTAAATGTACCCTAGGGCCAGCGGACGGCTGGTAGGTATTGCTTTGTCAGTTGGGCCTTCGTGGCGGATGTCAGTGTAGAGGTATCTACCATTGATTCAGTTCCAGTATTGGGGAACTTTGCCTGACGCGTTTCTTGTGTCCGAGCTTCAGGATATATATGTTTACTGTAATGAGCAATTCAACTCGATGTGCATTTCTTTTGCGAGGGTTTTATATGGATCGGGTGGCACGCCGCCACAGGTATGGTTATTTGGATCGGGTGGCACGCCGCCACGGGTATGGTATCCGGATCGGGTGGCACGCTGCCATGGGTATGTCATTGGAGCGGGTTGCACGCTGCAACAGTGTAATGTGAAAATAGAGCTAGTTATATGTTACCTGGTATACAATACTTCCTGGCTTCTGAGGAAAAGTTCGTATTAAGTATCGCTCGGCGAATGGCACATCGGTTGTGTATTTTCAGGACTTGATAGCGTATATTAATTGTTTCACCGTGGGTGAGATTGATTGCTTGGTTTCGGACCTAAATATGTGCGTGGCTGACCGTTTTGAGCATGGTGACTTGAGGTGCTCCATGAGTAATAGTGTTTGGATAGAATCATGGGTTGTGGCAAGACCACGTGATGTTATGACCTTTCGAGGAGGATTCAAGTACCCTAATTCTATGATGTGAGACGAGATCTCAGTTCTATGTTATGATGGTACGGGTGAATTGAACTATAGCGCTTTTGTGTGAGTTAGTTGTCATGATTCGAGTGTGTTCGGATCGTTTTTTTTATTGGAGCCTGTGTTGTGCTCATTTTGGCTTAGGATGATGCTGAGGTGTTGTGTCACCAATGCGGTGTGTTATAATCGACATGATCGTTGGAGTCATTAATGAGTACGAGCATATTTGATCTCAGCTCGTTAGAAAGGTAATATCGAGGTTTGGCTCCGAAATCTATTGTGGTCATATGAGTAAAGTGATGCAAAGTGTGAATTCAACAAAGTTATGCATTAATGTTTGGGTATAACGTGTGGAGATTGATATGGTGGTCGAATGATGGAAACAGACTTGGCAGGAAATTCAGGATGTTGGAATTTGGCCTAATGTCTTATTCGCTCGAATAAAGAATTATATCTACAGAATTATATAGCTAATATGCTCAACTAAGTAGTGGTAGCACAGGAAGGTGCATGATGTGTTAAACAAGTTATTTGAGACTACATCATTGTAGTTCTCAACACGTTCGAGGACGAACGTATGTTTAAGTGGGGGAGATTGTAACGACCCGACCGGTCGTTTTGAGCTCTGGCGCGTCATTCAGCAGATTGATGCCATGAACAGCTTCATCTCAGGTATATTGACTTGTGTGTATGGTCATAATTCAAATTCAGCAAGTTTGGAGTCAAATCTAAATGGAAATTCTCATTTTGAAAGTTTAAAGTTGAAGAAATGAACTACGATTGGAATTTTGAGTAAATGACCTCGGAATTGGGATCTAAAAGTTCCAACATGCTCGTATGATGATTTTAAACTTGGACGTATGTCCGGATTTGATTTTTGATAACCCGTGAGCATTTCAGCGTATATGGTGGAAGTTAGTATTTTAGAAGGATTTCATAAATTTGTGTTGGAAGGCATTTTAGAGTTATAGATGTTCGTTTGGGATTCCGAGTCTGCGAATAGATCCATATGGTGATTTTGGAGTTGGGAACGCGATCGGAAGTGAATTCAAGTGTCCGGAGGTCATTTTGAAGTCATTTGACAAAATATAGGAATTTGAAGGTTTATGAGAAAATTCGACCGGAAGTGAAAATTTTGATATCGGGGTCGGAATGCGATTCTGAAAGTTCGTGCAAGTCCGGAATGTCGAGTGTGACTTGTGTGCAAATCTTGAGTCAATTCGGATCGATTTTGGTAGGAAATGGAACAATTAATCTCTTTAAGGAAAGCTTAAGTTGGAAAAGTCAACTCAACTTTGACTTATGAGTTAGAGGGATCGGAACTGAATTTCGATGATTCGGTTAGTTTTGGGGGATGATTTAAGACTTAGGAGCGCAATCGGAAGTAATTTTGGAGGTCCGGTGAAGAAGTTAGCCTATTTTGGCGAAGTTGGAATTTTGGCGGAATCCGATCGATAGGTGAGATTTTGATCCGGTAGTCGGAATGGAATTCCGACAAATGAAGTAGCTCCGTTAGGTGATTTTGGATGTGCCTGCAAAATTTCAGGTCATTCGGAGGTCGTTTGGTCGGGTTTTTGATCGAATGTTGGTTGCGGAAGTTTAAATGAAAACTTAAGGTTGAATTTGCTTGGATTCGATGTTTTCCGTATTTAAGGGCGTGTTTTTATGATTGAAACAAGTTTGCATCGTGTTATGGAGTATGTTGGTGGTTTTCGTCGGGGGCTCGGAGGCCTCGGGATGAATTCGGGGGTCCAAACGGACCATTTAGAGCCAAAGTGAGCAGCTGATTGCTGCACTAATTGCAGCAGATTTTCAGCAATTTTCGGCTACTTTGAGAGCTGATATCTTGTAATCTATAGGGAATCACAAAACATGAAAGTTGTAGAATATCGTGTCTAGTTTCTAGAAAGCTAAAGAACGCGTAATTTGGACATCTGTACTAGAAGTTATGATCGACGGAAAATGACTGCTGGAGCAATAGGATGTACAACTTGTACAGCGCAGGTGCAGTACAACCCGACGAAGCACAGACAGATTCTTTATTACACGAAATTGGGTTATTTCTTTCATTGATTTCATTTCGTTTGGATGATTTTGGAGAGCTTCAAGAGGGGATTCAACGGGTAAACGTCGGAGGTAAGATTCTTGACTCAAAAACATAATTTTATGGTAGAATTAACATCAATCTTCATGAATTTGGGTAGAAATTGTGAAGGATTGTGGCCTAGAAATTGAAAACAAAAATTTGGGTTTTGAAAGGCCAATCGAACTCCGATTTCGAAAAATTTTATATGCACGGACTCGTGGCGAGACGAGGATCGCTTTGGTACTAATTTCGGAATTTTCCGAGCAGCGGGCTCGGGGTCGGATTTTTACCAACTTAGTGTATTTATGCAAATTTCATGTAAATTGAAATGGGTTATGATTCTTTGACCCGTATTTGACACAATTATTGTGGTTTGTATAGATTCTACACGATAAGCGGCGAATTCCAAAGGAAAGGGCATTGCGGACGAGTCTACGACCGGCTAGAGGTGAGTAGTTTGTGTATATGGTAGCTTGAGGGTTCGAAACCCCGGCTTAGCACATTGTGACGCTAGTAGGGCGTGACTCGCACCCCGTGGCAGGTGCGGGGCTGATTGTGACTGGGGAGTGAGACTTAGTCCATCCCGAATGAGTATGATATGATAATTGTGGTTGAAAAACATTGTGTTTGATATAATTGTGGGCTGTAAGCCGTATTTGGGGCCTTGTGCCGACCTGTAGTATCCCTAGGGCTGCACGCCCCAGCGGTTGATATGAGGATCGGGCTGCATGTCGCAGCGGTATTGCGCTTGGGCTGTAGGAGCCCCTCCGGAGTCTGTACACACCCCAGTGAGCGCCGTCGACGTTAAATGGATCGGGATACACGCCGTAGCGGTTATGTGCATTGCATTGTATCTGTATTTGTTAAATTATTCTGTGGTAGCAATATTGTACTGTTGATGCTAGTTCGTAGGAGATTCGGACTGTAGTTTAGCTTCATATTGTGGTATTCTGTGGATTTCCTACTTTCAGCTGCTTTTATATATTTATTACTCACTGAGTACTTAGTACTCACCCCTACTCCCTGCACGTTTGTGTGCAGATTCAGGTATACAGGAGTGATAGACGAGCACTCCAGCTTTTATCAGTATTTATTCGAGTTGCTGAGGTAGCTGCTGGCGTTCGCAGGACCTGGCTTCTCTTCTTATTCCAGCTTTTCCTTTGTATATACATTATTCATACTTGAGTATTTGGTTTAGATATTGTTATCCGATCATGTTTAGAGGCACTAGACTCGTGACCCTAGATCTTTGGGTGGTTATTCAGTTTAGCTTTATTGTCGAAATAATATCCAGGTAATTGATTTGAGCTTCATGCTCGGGTGAGAGTGTAAATGGTCGGGCTTGCCTAGTAGGTGTGTTGGGCGCCATCACGACCGGGATTTTGGTCGTGACATGCGCACTCGAGTGCTTAGTGATAATTTGCCTTGATGGCTTATGATTTCTCGATTGAAGGGCGAGATATAATCTTTGTGAGTTCATGTTGGGCCAGTCTGGAGGACTTGAGGCCGGATCTTTGTCTATGGCTTGGGCACCAAGGTGCTAATTTTGCGAGCTGGTATTATGAAATTCATACGATTAGTATTGTCTCTAATTGTGGAAATGGAAGTTCGATAATGGGCGAGCTGTAAGATATTCGATTCTTATTGTGATCTGTTATGTAGCCCTAGCTATGGGCGTGGTGAATATGTTCATGTTTCTTAGTGGAAGGGTAAAGTGCATTACGAGTGGTAGTATGAGTTCGGACGCAGGAAGACCAAATCGGCTGTGCTAGGTGTATCATGGTGAAAGGTATTTGATATGTGTTATGATTTTAGCAGGTGCAACGCATGTTCATGTACTAATAATGATAATATAATTCGTGTAGTATTGAGATTTATGTTGTTGATATGCATTGTGATGTCTTGTCGAGTTGCGGATGTATTGTTAGGATGATTTTGGTGATTCGCTGGTAGGTGGATAGGCCAAAATTACAAAGGAAAATCTGTCGAAATTTTTGGAAAATTTGGGGCTTAGAAAATAATTCTGTCACCTGGAGTATAGTCTTAAATGGTGTGTGTACAAATGTAAGAGTTGCAGAAGAGTTAAGGTCTCTGATGATTCGAGTCTCTGTTAAGCTTGTAAATGACTTGAGCTTAATCCCATTACATCATTGTGGCATCATTTGAGTAAGAATGCTATGAGCGGCTAAAAGTGCTTTAATGTTTGGCTCCGAGCCAAGTTGGGGAGGTTGTTATTGACTAACTGATTGCACTATTGTGTGCTATGTTGGTTCTGTCTCCAAGCATGTTGGGAAAATTCTGATAGGGGTTATGGGTGCTTCGTAGATATGAAGAAAAACTAGGGTGTTTTGAACTGTTGTTGGTCAAAAGGGCCAGGTAATGTAAACTGATAAAATTTAGTGGTATTGTGGTATCCTCTTGTTGGATTGACGGTGAAGATTGAGTTGTTGATGGCATAGGAAAATTTCTGAATGGCTTTCGTGGTATGAATGGATGTTTGATGTGTGTTATGTATTCATACGGTAGAGTGTGGAATCAGGCATAATGATTCATGTGTTATATATGTGTTGGAGACTAGAAGTTCTCTTAATCCGCCTACGCAGTGGTGGTATGTCGTGTGTATCGACACCGTTTAGCGGTTATTGGAAATTGGAAGCCCTAGTGGCTATCTCGTTACTTGATATGATGAATTAGAATAATGATATATGATTGCAGACTGGTTGTCATAAGTCAGGTTGTCTAGACTGATATTATATGGACTATGTCAGAAAAATGTCACAACTGTGTGGCAGAGCGCATCGGATCATACTCTAGCAGGGTAAATGTACCCTAGGGCCAGCGGACGGCTGGTAGGTATTGCTTTGTCAGTTGAGCTTTCGTGGCGGATGCCAGTGTAAAGGTATCTACCATTGATTCAGCTCCAGTATTAAGGAACTTTGCCGGATGCGTTTTATGTGGCCGAGCTTGAGGCTATATATATATATGTTTGTTGCAATGAGCAACTTGACCCGATGTGCATTCCCTTTTGCTAGATTTATGCGTGGATCGGGTGGCACGCCGCCACATGTATAGTATCTGGATCGGGTGGCACGCCGCCATATGTAGGGTATCAGGATCGGGTGGCACACCGCCACGGGTATGGTATCTGGATCGGGTGGCACGCCGCCACAGGTATGTTATTGGAACGGGTTGCGCGCCGCAACAGTGTGATGTGGAAAATATAGCTTCTTATATGTTACCTTGTATACAATGCTTCCTAGCTTCTGAGGAATAGTCCGTATTGGGTATCGCTCGGGGAATAGCACATCGTTTGTGTCCTTTCAGGATTTGATAGCATACATCAATTGTATCACTGCAGGTATGATTGATTGCTTGAGTTCAGACCTAGATTTGTGCGTGGCTGACCGCTTTGAGCATGGTGACTTGAGGTGCTCCATGAGTAATAGTGTTGGATGGAATCATGAGCTGTGGCAAGGCCACGTGATGTTATGAGCTTTCAAGGGGGATCCAGGTACCCTAATTCTATGATGTGAGATGAGGTCTCGGTTACGTGTTGTGATGGTATTGAGGAATTTGAATTAGACCTCTTTTGTTAGAGTCAGTTGTCATGGTTGGAGTATGTCCAGACCGTTTCTCACTGGTACATGGATTATGCAAGTTGTGGCTTAGTCCTGTGATGAGGTGCCATATCACCAGAGTGGTGCATTGAATTTGAGATAATCGTGGAGTCATTAAAGAATACGAACAGATGTGATTTTGACTGACTAGAGAGTTTATATCGAAGTTGGCCCGGAAATCTATTATGGTATTGTTCAAGAAGAAAATGGATTCATGAATGGATGACCTGAGAGATGGATTCGATATATCGCGTGTTCGGTTGCCGTGGGCAATATATGAAGGTGTTGGAATAAGACTTTAGCTAATGGAAAAGGTGTTTTTCAGTTAGTGCTTGATTACCTTGGGCAATTGTTGTGATTAGGAGGCATCGTCTTGAGTGAATGGGTCGTTTGATACATTATGTGATCTAACCGAAGTGGCGAGTATGGGCTATTACAGTTGGATCATGTGTATCCTGAGTATAGACGTGGGATTCGGAATTGGTATATGATTTTGGAAAGTGCAATGTGGTCTATGGTCCAGATGGACTGTGGAAGTTCAGCCATATTGTGTTATCAGACTTATGATAGAGAGGGTGACGTGGTACCACCCTGCATACATGCTTGGTAAGGTCATACAGCTATTGAATTACTTCTAGTACAACTCTAGGTACGCTCGAGGACGAGCGTTTGTTTAAGTTGGGGAGAATGTAACGACCCGACTTGTCGTTACGGAAGTTATCATCCCGTTTTCTTCATTTAATACCTCAATATGCTAATTTAAATGTGTTTGGAGAGTTAGAAGCAAATCGGAGAGAATTTGAATAGAAATGAGGCCATAAATTCCTTTATGAGAAGAATAGGTTGGAAAAGTCAACCGAATGTTGACCGGTGAGTTAGATAGCTCGGAATTGAATTCTGATGATTCGACTAGTTTCGGGGGATCATTTATGACTCAGGAGAGCAATCAGAATCGCATTCGGAGGTCCGGTGTAGTTTTAGGCTTGAATTGGCTAAGGTTGAATTTCGGTAAAATCCGAACGGTAGGTGAGATTTTGATCCGGGAGTCGGAATGGAATTCTGACAAATTCTGTAGCTTCGTCATGTGATTTTGGATATGTCTGCAAATTTTCAGGTCATTCGAACGTCGTTTGGTCGGGTTTTGGATTGAATGTTAACTTTGGAAATTTAATAAGTTCTTAGGCTTGAATCCATGCATAATTGGTGATTTTGATGATATGTGATGTGATTTGAGGCCTCGACTAAGTCTGTGATGTGTTTTCTAACTTGTTGGTGCTTCTAGTTGAGGTCCCGGGGGCCTCGGGTGTATTTCGGGTGAGTACTGTAACCACCCGGCCCGTCGTTACGGGAGTTATCGCCCCGTTTTCTTCATTTAACACTTCAATATGCTAATTCATATGTGTTCGGAAAGTTAGAAGCAAATCGGAAGAAATTTATGATAAAAATGAGGCCATAAACCTCTTTATGAGAAGAATAGGTTGGAAAAGTCAATCGAATGTTGACCGATAAGTTAGACAACTCGGAATTGAATTCTGATGAATCGACTAGTTTCGGGGGATCATGTATGACTTAGGAGAGCAATCGGAATCGAATTCGGAGGTCCGGTGTAGTTTTAGGCTTGAATTGGCTAAGGTCGAATTTTGGCGAAATCCGAACTGTAGGTGAGATTTTGATCCAAGGGTCGGGATGGAATTCCGATAATTTATGTAGCTTTGTTATGTGATTTTGGATATGTCTACAAAATTTCAGGTCATTCGAACGTGGTTTGGTTGGGTTTTTGATTAAATGCAAGTTTCGAAAGTTTTAGAAGAACTTAGGCTTGAATCTAATGTAAATTTGGTGTTTTGATGTTAGTTTTGGTGTTTTGAGAATGAAACTTTGCATGATCATATGTGGCATGTTAGTATGTTCGTATGCAGTCCCGAGGAGCTCGGGTGAGTTTCAGATAGGTTTGGGTTGCGTTCTGCTCGTTTTTCTTATGTTTCGACATCGTTTCTTCAAGCATAAATGATATCATATTGAACATATGAGTTCCGATTACTTTTTTGAATGAAGCATTAGATCCGTATCGTAATTATGGACCCGTACCAAAAATAATCATCGAATTTGGAGATCGTATGAGGATTTTATGGCCATTTTACTTAAGTTGCCCAAATTTTCAGGTTTTAGACGAAACTGCCCCTGACTGCGTATTAAAAACCTGCACTATTTGCAAATCTTAAAACCTACATATCTCCTTCATTATAAGGTCAAATTGAGTGATTCAAAAGCCTAAATTCATTAGAACAGTAA
This sequence comes from Nicotiana noctiflora, assembly GCA_032618575.1. Classification (NCBI taxonomy): domain Eukaryota; kingdom Viridiplantae; phylum Streptophyta; class Magnoliopsida; order Solanales; family Solanaceae; genus Nicotiana; species Nicotiana noctiflora. The sequence continues at coordinate 165,892 of JASVEL010000505.1, read as the reverse complement.
AACGCGTGATCAGTATACCTATAATGAGCAGGTCGAGTTTTCTTCCAATTTTGGAACGGGAAGAAGCATCTGAGGCGATTATTAAGAGAGAAATCAATGGGTAATCGCTGGAGGTAAGTTTCTTGACTCAAAAACATGATTTTATGTTAGAATCAACACCAAAATTCCTGAAATTGGTAGAATTTGTGAAGAAGTAGGGCCTAAATCATGAAAACGAATTTTTGGGTTTTGAAATGCCATTCGAACTCCGATTTCGATAAATTTTATATGCACGGACTCGTGGCGAGACGTGGAATCCGTTGGTATAATTTTCGGAATTTTTTTGAGAAGTGGGCCCGGGGCTCGGGTTTTACCAACTTCGTGAATTGTTGCGTTTTTCGAGTAATTTTGATTGGGTTATATTTTTTTGATCCATATTTATGTTATTATTGTGGTTTTGACCAGATTTGACGCACGAGGCAGCAAATTTGAAGGGAAAAGGTATCGCGGAGGAGTCCACGGCCGGCTAGAGGTGAGTAGTTAGTGTATATGGTAGCCTGAGGGTTCGAAACCCCGGCTTAGCACATTGTGACGCTAGTAGGGCGTGGCTCGCACCCCGTGGAAGGTGCGGAATTGATTGTAACTGGGGATTGAGACTTAGTCCATCCCGAATGAGTATAATATGATACTAGTGGTTGAAAAAAAACACTGTGTTTGAAATAATTGTGGGCGGTAAGCCGTGTTAGGGGCCTTGTGCCGACCTGTATTATCCCTAGGGGATAGTTATATATGTCATAGATGTACTTGCTTAATCACTGATCTCAGTCCTGATTTGAAATCACCGTATTGAAATGCTAAGTCACCTGTTTTGGGAAAATTAAATAAAAGTTAAAGTATTTTCATAATAAATAAACTGGAACCTGGAAATAAATAATTTGAGTTGTTGTGTGACTTATATGCTTGTTGTGGATTGAGGATGGATCGGGCTGCACGCCGCAGCGGTTGATATGAGGATCAAGCTGCATGCCGCAGCGGTATTGCGCTTGGGGTGTAGGAGCCCGTCCGGAGTCTGTACACACCCCCTTCCGGAGTCTGTACACACCCCCAGTGAGCGCCGTCGACGTTAAATGGATCGGACTACACGCCGTAGCGGCTATGTGCTTTGCATTGCATCTTTGTCTGAGAATTATCTGTGATAGTGGTAATGTACTGTTGTTGTCGCTAGTTCGTAGGAGGAATCGGACTGTAGTTTAGCTTCATTATGTGGTATTCTATGGATTTCTTACTTTCAGCTACTTGTATATATTTATTACTCACTGAGTACTCAGTACTCACCCTTACTCCATGCACCTTTGTGTGCAGATTTAGGTACACAAGAGGGATATATGAGCACTCCAGCTTTTATCAGTATTTATCCGAGTTGTTGAGGTAGCTGCTGGCGTTCGCAAGACCTGGCATCTCTTCTTATTCCAGTTTTTCTTTGTATACACATTATTCAGACTTGAGTATTTGGTTTAGATATTGTATCCAATCATGTTAGAGGCTCTAGACTCGTGACCCTAGATCTTTGGGGTGGTTATATAGTTTAGCTTTATTGTTGATATTAATGTTCAGATAATTTATTTGAGCTTCATGCTCGGGATGAAAGAGTGAATGGTCGGGCTTGCCTAGCAGTTGTGTTGGGCGCCATCACGACCGGGATTGGGGTCGTGACAAGTTGGTATCAGAGCCTAGGTTACTAGGCCTCATCAGTCTTGAGCCGGTTGGTAGAGTCTTGTGGATCGGTACGGGGACGCCTGTACTTAGGAAACACTTCACATTTCTTGGAATTCTTATTGTGCGTACTTGATTCAGCTTGAGATATAATCTTTGAAATTCCTTCCACACGCATGTGTACGCATCGAGCGCTCAGTAATATGATTGCCTTGATGACTTGTGATTTCCTGATCGAGGACGAGATATAATCTTCGTGTGTTCTTGTTGGGCCAGTCGGGAGGACTTGCCAGATCTTTGTCTATGACATGAGCACCAAGGTACTGATTTTGTGAGCTAGTATTATGAAACTTATATGATCGATATTGTTCCTAATTGTGGAAATGGTAGCTTAATAATGTACGAGCTGTCGGGTGTTAGATCCTTATTGTAATCTGTTGTGTAGCCCCGAGCTATGGGCGTGGTGAATATTTATCATATCTCTTAGTTGGAAGGTAAAGTGCCTTACGTGTAGTAAAATGAGTTTAGACTCGGGAAGACTAAAGTAATTATGCTATGTATATCCCGGTGGAAGGTGTTGTACTGAAATACTAGATTGATGCAAAGTAGGTGGGTGGATTCGGATGTGTAATTGAAGGGTATTTGATATGTGTTATGATGCAAGCAGGTGTAGCGCAGGTTCAGGTATAAATTGTGATAATATGATTCGTATAGTATTGAGATTTAATGTTGTTGAAATACATTGTGATGTCTTGTTGAGTTGTGGATGTATTGTTAGAATGGTTTGGTGATTCTCTGGTAGGTGGATAGGCCAAATTACAAAGGAAACTCTGTCGAACTTTTTGGAAAAATTTGGGACTTAGAAAAGATTTTTATCACCTAAAGAGAGTAGGCTTAACTGTGGTGTGTGTATAAATGCGAGAATTGCAGAAGGGTTAAGGTCTCTGATGATTTGAATCTTTGTCAAGCTTGTAAATGACTTGAGTTTAATCTCACCATAATATTGTGGCATCATTTGAGTAAAGAATGCTATGAGTGGCTAAAAGTGCTTTGATGTATGGCTCCGAGCCAAGTTCGGGAGGTTGTTATTTATTAACTGATTGCACTGTTGTGTGCTATGTTGATTCTGTCTCTAAGTATGTTGGGAAATTCTGATAAAGGTTATGGTGCTTCGTAGATATTAAGAAACAATAAGATGGTTTGAACTGCTTCTGGTAAAGAATGTTCGGTGTATAGGAAAGAAAGATAGCTAAATGCATCCGTATGTAATCATGTTCTGCGGTGTCAGAGTTCTAACAAGGCACGAGTGGTTCTGTCCAATAAGACAGTTGAATGATAATTGAATAAGGGTGAATGACGCCCGAGAATAGTCATGCGGTGTTTAAGATTTTGCTTGTAACGGTAAGGTGTCTTAAGATTGTGTGTGTGGCTAAAGACGCTGGTTTCGTTAGAAGGGATCAAGACTTGTGTAATGATATGTGAATGATGAGATTCTATGTATCTATATTGGAGAGTAATGATAACGAATTCAAAAATCGCAAGAAGTTCTTCAAAATAAAGTATTGTAGAATGTGGTACTTCTGGGAAACATTGAGAGAGTATTCAGCGGCCTGTGAGCCTTAGACCGTGTAGTCTTGTGTATGAGTCTCGTGTGGTAACATGAGTTGAGATAATGTACTGCTACAGTAAAGGCTAGTACTAAGTTAAAGATGATTCAGAAAGGAAATTGAGTAAATGGAACAACTTGTTAATAAACTGAAACGGTATGATAAGGGTACGATGAATTCCTGGTATGTGTTTGAAGTAATGAGACTCGCAGATATTGTGCAACAAAGCTCTTGATGGCAGTTGTGTAGTTCGATGTGGGTAAAAGGACTCAGTCCTGACAGTTAAACTTACGGAATGAATTGGGAGAAAGAGTTTGTGATGTGTTCTACCGTGGTTTGAAAGTGAGTATATTCCTATTGGTATGCGAAGCTGGGAATGTGTAATGAGTTTTCTTCTATATGGGATCATGAAGGTCCTTGACTAGTTTAGTGCGTCGATGTTTGCAGCGTAGGAAAGGGATAGAAGTTCCATGTTATCTTAGTGTGGTATGGTATATGCGATGTGTTATGGAAAGTTGATAATGGCATGTTCAAGGTTTTGAGATCAGTTCATAATATATGGGAAGTCAAAAAAAAAAATTATTTAGCAGCGCAGGCAGCTGCAGGTGATCTAATAATCGATCTTTCTGGTGATTAAAAAAGAAAAAAAAGAAAATGATACTGCCATTCTAGTGATTTGGCAGGGTATATGTTCAAAAAGGGGCAAGGTACTGTAAACTGATAATATCTAGTGGTATGGTGGTATTCTCTTGTTGGATCGACTATGATGATTGAGTTGATGATGGCATAGGGAAATTTCTGAATGACTCTCGTGGTATGAATGGATGCTTGATGTGTGCTATGTATTCGTACAGTGTGGAGTGTGGAATCAGGCACAGTGAATCGTGTGTTATATAGGTGATGGGGACTAGAAGTTCTCGTAATCCGCCTATGTAGTGGTTGTATATCGTGTGTATCGGCACCGTTTAGCGATCATTGGAAATTGGAAGCCCTAGTGGCTCTCTCTTAGCTTGATATGATGAATTTGGGTTATGAGACTTGATTGCAGACTGGTTGTCATAAGTCAGGTTGCCTAGACTAATGTGATATGGACTATGTCGAAAATGGCACAAATAGCGTAGCAGAGTGCATCAGAGTATGCTCCAACAGGGTAGTTATATCCAGGACCAGCGGACGGCTGGTAGGTATTGCTTTGTCAGTGGGGCATTCGTGGCAGATATCAGTTCAGAGGTTTATACCATTAATTCAGTTCCGGTATTGGGGAACTTTGTCGGATGCGTATCTTGTGGCCGAGCTTGAGGCTATATATGTTTGTTGTAATGAGCAATCTGACTCGGTGTGCATTTCTTTTTGCGAGAGTTTTGTGTGGATCGGGTGGCACGCCGCCACGGGTATGGTATCTGGATCGCTTGGCACGCCGCCACGGGTATGTCATTTTGAGCAGGTTGCACGCCGCAACCGTGTAATATGGAGCATAGTTTTTTTTCTATAGGTTACCTTGTGTAGTATACTTCCTAGTCTCTGAGGAAAGTCAGTGTTGGGTGTCGCTCGACAAATGGCGCATCGGTTGTGTCCTTACAAGATTTGATGGCGTATATTAATTGTTTCACCGTGGGTGAGATTGATTGCTTGAGTTCAGACCTAGATCTGTGCGTGGCTGACTGTTTTGAGCATGATGAGATGATTTGAGGTGCTTCATGGGTAATAGTGTTTGGATGGAATCATAAGTTGTGGCAAGGCCATATGATGTTATGACCTTTCGAGGAGAATTCGGGTACTCTATTTCTATAATGCGAGACTGGATCTCAGTCATATGTTAAGATGGTACGGAGGAATTGAATTACAGCTTTTGTGTTTGAGTTAGTTGTCATGATTTGAGTATGTTCAGACATTTCTTATTGGAGCATGTGTTGTGCTCATCGTGGCTTAGGCCGGTGTTGAGGTGTCATATCACTAGTGCGGTGTGTTATAATCGAAATGATCGTTGGTGCCATTAATGATTGCGGGCATATGTGATTTCAGTTGGTTAGAAATGTAATATCGAGGTTTGGCTCCGAAATCTATTATGGGGTTCGCGAATACACTGTTCTATTATATTAATTCACTGACTGCCAGGCGACCCTCTGCGATTGCAGCCACAGGCTCGCGATCGCTATGAACAACTTTACCATGCTCCAAATTTACTCTACGCGATCGCGGCAAAACCCACGCGATCGCATTGCTTCAGATAAATAAACCTACGCGATCGCAGGCATCCTCACGCGATCGCGACATGCACCACGCGATCGTACTGCTTCCAATTTCTGACTTACGCGATCGCAGACTTCACTTCGCGATCGCAGAGCTCAAGGTTTTCCTCCTACGCAATCGCGCACTTGGCATCGCGATCGCGATGCATTACAACAACACCTTACGCGATCGCATGGCTATCTCCGCGATCGCGGAGAGCAAAATAGTTCTGCAATTATTGCAGCAGAAACAGCAGTGCCTTTGGCACAAATTGGTCCGTTTGGACCCCCGAATTCATCCTGAGGCCCCTGGGACCCCAACGAAAACCACCAACATACTCCAAAACACGATACGAACTTGTTCCAATCATAAAAACACCATCCTAAACATCAAAATCACCAATTACACACGGATTCAACCCTAAGTTTCTTCAAAACTTCCGAAACTAACATTCGATCAAAAACCCGACCAAACGACGTCCGAATGACCTGAAATTTTGCGGACATATCCAAAATCACATAACGAAGCTACAGGAATTGTCGGAATTCCATTCCGACCCCCGGATCAAAATCTCACCTACCGTTCGGATTTCGCCAAAATTCAACCTTAGCCAATTCCAGCCTATTTCTACACCGGACCTCCAAATTCAATTCTGATTGCTCCCCTAAGTTACAAATCACCTCCCGGAACTAACCGAATCATCAGAATCTGATTCCGAGCCCTCTAACCAAATAGTCAACTCCAGGTTGACTTTCCATATTCAAGTTCCCTTCAAAAAGGCTATATGCCTCATTTTCAATCCAATTCACTCCTAATTCACCCGATAGACTCTTACACTGATATAAAGGCATAAAACATGTAATTACAACATAACGGGGTGGTAATTCCCGTGACGACGGGCCGGGTCGTCACAGGAACAAGACTTTAGCTAACGAGAAAGGTTTTTCAGTAATATTTAGTTATCGTGGGAAATTGTTGTGATTATAGGCCATCGTCTCGAGTGATTGGGTTGTTTGGTACACCATAAGATCTCACCCGGGGTGGCGAGTATGGACTATTACAGCTGGTTCGGGTGTGTTCTGAGTATAGGCGGGGGATTCAGATTTGGTATATGATTTCGGAAAGTGCAATGTGGTCTATGGTTCAGATGGACTGTGGAAGTTCAGCTATATTGTGTTATCGTAATTATGATAGATAGCGTGACGTGGTACCACCCTACATATATGCTTGGTAAGGTCATTCAGCTATGGATTGCTGTCACGACCCAAACCCTGGTCGTGATGGCGCCCAACACAATGCTAGGCAAGCCCGACCATATTATCCCTTTAACCAGCCAATTATTAAATAAATTAAACTTAAACAGTAGTTAGTCATAACAGGTGATAACCGAAACGTCAAAACATACAAAATACGGTCCCAAACATATCGTGGTGTCACGAGACTGAGCCTCTACGGAATAGCATCCTAATACAACCAAGTCTAGACAAATAGGAAATCAACAAGATGATAAGGAAGGAGAAAACAAGCTCTGCGGACGCTGGCAGCTACCTCGGAATCTCCGCAAAAGTAGACAAGGATCAGCAGCTACAATGTCTCAACTGCTCTCGGGCACCTGTGGATCTGCACAGAAAGTGCAGGGGAGTGGGGTGAGTATATTTCAACTCAGTGAGTAACAATAATAAATAATAACTGAAAGTAAGAACTCCTGTGCTACCACTTAGCAGTTCTAAGGCAACCTTCACAAGTACGTCATCACTATAGTAGTACTCTAACCTCCAATTTACGTTTATCTCTACAAGATTCCACACTGAACTAGCCCTCGCTCGTACCCCTACGGTGTACGGCCATCTCAACATATAAGGACACATACTTATGTCTATAATATATAAGTATTTAAGTAAATAGTAGGGTATGATTAAGTATAATGCTGCGGCGTGCAGCCCGCTCCCATACATATACCGCTGCGGCGCGCAGCCCGCTCCATTTTACGTCGACGGCGCTCACTGGGGGTGTATACGGACTTCGGAGGGGCTCCCTAGGCCCAAGCGCTATGGTGCTATGACGTGCAGCCAGGTCCACCATATATCACTGCGGCGTGCAGTCCGATCCAACATATATATATACATTTATAATTATACTGCTGCGGCGTGCAGCCCGATCCCATAATATACTCCATGTATATTACATGTGTATTACTGCGGCGTGCAGTCCGATCCAATATATATACTGCTGCGGCGTGCAGCCCGATCCAATATAGGTATATATATATAATACCTCATAATGGGTCCTCGACCCTATCCCAGTCAATATATGCTTGGCCTCTCAGGCCCAATATAATATATCACAGTGGGTCCTAGACCCTGTCTCAGTCAATATAGACTTGGCCTTTCAGGCCCAATATAACATCTCATAGTGGGTCCTTGACCCTATCTCATCTCAATCGGTATAGACTTGGCCTTTCAGGTCTGCTCAGCCTAGAACAGGGAATTCCACCCTAGATAATCTCTCTCAATGTACACATCTAGTACGGGCTCATATTATGCTATACGGCTAGAGCTATGGCTGAGTGTATATTTCCAACACGATATAAAGGTCACCTAGCTCTATAGGTTCCCTAATGCTCTACAGATCGGCACAAGGCCCCAAACATGGCTATTAGCCCAATTGTACAGTTATAACCTCATTAACAGTTGTACAACACAGTATTCTATTAGCCGGGAAGGACTAAGTCCGAACCCCCAATCACAATGTCACCACGTCCGTCATAGAACGCGTGTCTCATCTCAATATAGCACTGTAAAGTGCTAGTACGGGGTTTCAAACCCTCAGGTGCATTGTTTACTACTACCACTCACCTCGAACCGGTAGAAGCTTCAATCCGCCTTGCGCTTGCCTCGCAAATCAATCTCCTCGGATGCCAAATCTGCTCAAAATCATAGAGAATGCATCAATATACGCTAATTTCACGAAAATCATTCGAAATACCCCAATTTATATCAAAACCCACAAGTTGTCAAAACCCGACTTTTGGTACACTTGTCGAAAAATTACAAAAATCACATATTCGGAATCCTCATCTCGATACGAGTCTAGGCATATAAAATTTACCAAAATCGGACTTCATTTGCCCACTCAAATCAGTGTTTTTCTTCAATTTAGGCTTAGGGCTCAAACCCACCTTTAATCTTCCATTTACAGAAATTTAACCAAGGATTTCATGTTAAAATGATGTAATTAAGCCACAAAACTTACCTCCAACGAATCCCCGATGAATTACCAACAATTCCCGTGAGTTTCTCTCTCTAGAACTCAAAAATGGCATTTTTGGGTATTAAACCCGCGACTGGTTCTGTTCAGAACTTAACTTCACTGCCGGCCTATTTTCTTCTATGCGATCGCAATGACCCTATGCGATCGTATAGAGTTAAATTTTCCTGCCAATTTCCCCTTCTATGCGATCGCAATGCACTCCCGCGATCGCATAGCACAACCTTCCGGGCCTCATCTTTTCTTCTCTGCGATCGCAACACTGGCTATGCGATCGCAATGCACAGTCTGACAAACCTATGCGATCGCACCCCTTGCTATGCGATCGCATAGCACATTTTGCTCACCCCTCCAATCTCTTCTATGCGATCGCACAAATGACCCTGCGATCGCAGAGCGCCGGATTCCATACCTATGCGATCGCATCCCCTCTTACGCGATCGCATAGAACAACTCTGGGGCTCACTTCCATCCTTCTATGCGATCGCATCTACCCTATGCGATCGCATAGAGCATCCGTCTGCAACAAAACCAGCAGCCAACAGCAGTTCAAAAATAGAAGAAATGGTCCGTTTGGACCCCCGAAATCAACCCGAGGCCCCCGGGACCCCAACGAAAACCACCAACATACTCCAAAACACGATACGAACTTGTTCCAATCATGAAAACACCATCCTAAACATCAAAATCCCCAATTACTCACGGATTCAAGCCTAAATTTCTTAAAACTTTCCGAATTACACATTCGATGAAAAACCCGACTAAACGATGTCCGAATGACCTGAAATTTTGCAGGCACATCCAAAATCACCTAACGGAGCTACTGCAACCGTCGGAATTCCATTCCGACTCCCGGATCAAAATCTCACCTACCGTTCGGATTTCGCCAAAATTCAACCTTAGCCAATTCAAGCTTAAAACTACACCGGACCTCCGAATTCAATTCCGATTGTTCACCTAAGTCATAAATGATCCCCCGGAACTAGCCGAATCATCAGAATCCGATTTCGAGCCCTCTAACCAAATAGTCAACTCCGGGTTGACTTTCCTTATTCAAGCTTCCTCCAAAAAGGCTATATGCCTCATTTCCAATTAAATTTCACTCCTAACTCCCCCGATAGATTCTAACACTTATATAAAAGCATGAATTATGTAATTACAACATAACGGGGTGGTAATTCCCGTGACGACGGGCCGGGTCGTCACATTCTCCCCCTCTTAAGCAAACGCTCGTCCTCGAGCGGGTCAAGAAACATACCCGAAGTCTCAAATAGCTGAGGGTATCTGCTCCGCATCTCCTGCTCAACCTCCCAAGTAGCCTCCTCCACGGGTCGACCTCTCCACTGAACCTTAACCGATGCAATCTCCTTGGACCTCAATTTTCTCACCCGACGACCCAAAATAGCAATAGGCTCCACATCATAGGATAGATCACCATCAAGCTGGATGGTGCTGAAATCTAATACATGAGACGGATCTCCAATGTACTTCCGGAGCATCGACACATGGAATACCGGATGAACGCTGGATAAACTGGGTGGCAAGGCTAACTCATATGCCACCTCTCCAACTCTCCTGAGTATCTCAAAAGGGCCAATATACCTGGGACTCAACTTCCCTTTCCTCCCGAACCTCATGACTCCCTTCATGGGTGAAACCTTCAACAATACTCTGTCACCAACCATGAAAGACAACTCTCGAACTCTACGGTCCGCATAACTCTTCCGACGAGACTATGCTGTACGAAGCCTCTCCTGGATCAACTTTGCTCTATCAAGAGCATCCTGGACTAACTCAGTTCCCTATCAATCTAACCTCACCAGGCTCAAACCATCCCACGGGAGATCTACACCGTCCGCCATACAATGCCTCGTACGGGGCCATCTGAATACTCGACTGGTAGCTGTTGTTGTAGGCAAACTCAGCAAGTGGTAAGAATTCATCCCACGAACCACCAAAGTCAATCACACATGCTCGCAACATATCCTCCGGGATCTGAATAGTACGCTCAGACTGCCCGTCTGTCTGGGGGTGAAATGCTGTACTCAACTCAACCCTCGTACCCATCTCTCGCTGAAATGCTCTCCAAAACTGGGAAGTGAACTGAGTGCCTCTGTCAGATATAATAGACACTGGGACCCCATGCAACCTGACAATCTCCCGAATAAAGATCACCGCCAACCGCTCCGATGAGTAAGTAGTACTAACTGGGATGAAATGTGCGGACTTAGTCAGCCGATCAACGATCACCCATACCGAATCAAACTTCCTCGCTGTCCGAGGTAGCCCAGTAACAAAATCCATGGTGATCTTCTCCCATTTCCACTCGGGAATAACCATACGCTGAAGAACACCGCCCGGTCTCTGATGCTCATATTTGACCTGTTGGCAATTAAGGCACTTAGCTACATGCCTAACAATATCCATCTTCATTCTCCTCCACCAGTAGTGCTGTCTCAAGTCTTGGTACATCTTTGCGGCACCTGGGTGAATAGAGTACCGCGAACCGTGTGCCTCCTCAAGTATCAACTCCCGCAAACCATCAACATTGGGCACGCATATACGGCCCTGCATCCTCAGGAACACCATCACTGTCGATAGTCACATCTCTAACATCATTATGCTGCACTCTGTCCTTAAGGACAAGCAAATGTGGGTCATCATACTGTCGCTCCCCGATGCGATCATATAAGGAAGATCGAGAAACAACACAAGCCAACACCCGACTCGGCTCCGAAATATCTAATCTCACTAGCCGATTGGCTAGAGCCTCAACATCATAAGCAAATGGCCTCTCCCCAACTGGGATGAAAGCTAAGCTGCCCATGCTAACCGTCTTCCGACTCAAGGCATCGGCCACCACATTGGCCTTCCCCGGATGATACAAGATAGTGATATCATAGTCCTTAAGCAATTCCAACCACCTCCGCTGTCTCAAATTAAGGTCCTTCTGTCTGAATAAGTGTTGAAGGCTGCGATGATCCGTGAACACCTCACAGGAGACACCATACAGGTAATGCCTCCAAATCTTCAAAGCATGAACTATGGCTGCTAGCTCCAAATCATGAACAGGGTAGTTCTTCTCGTGGGGCTTCAACCGACGAGAAGCATAAGCAATGACCCTACCCTCCTGCATCAACACACAACCAATGCCCACTCCTGAGGCATCACAATATACAGTATAAGAATCTGAAGCTGTCGGTAGAATCAAGACTGGTGCTGTGGTCAGTGCCGTCTTGAGCTTCCGAAAGCTCTCCTCGCACTCCTCGGACCATAAGAAAGGAACACCCTTCGGAGTCAATCTAGTCGAGGGCGAAGCAATGAAGAGAATCCCCGAACGAATCGGCGATAATACCCCGCCAATCCCGGAAAGCTACGGATCTCGATGAGTCGAGGTCGGTCTGGGCCAACTCTGAACCGCCTCGACCTTCCTCGGATCTACTCGAATACCATCACGGGACACCACGTGCCCTAAGAATGCCACGGACTCAAGCCGAACTCACATTTGGAGAACTTGGCATACGGCTTCTCCTCTCTCAATCTCTGGCAACACAACACTCAAGTGCCGAGCATGCTCCTCCCGGCTACGAGAGTAGACTAGTATGTCATCAATGAATACGATCACAAATGAATCAAGATACGGCCTCAATACACTGTTCATCAGATGCATAAATGCTGCTGGGGCGTTGGTCAGCCCGAAAGACATCACAAGGAACTCATAGTGACCATATCTGGTCCGAATGCAGTCTTCATAATGTCGGACTCTCTAATCTTCAGTTGATGGTAGCCCGAACGAAGATCAATCTTCGAGAACACCCTAGCTCCCTGGAGCCGATCAAATAAATCATCAATACGAGGAAGAGGATACTTATTCTTCACTGTTACTTTGTTTAGCTGCCTATAGTCAATACACATCCTCATAGATCCGTCCTTCTTCTTAACAAACGGGACCGGTGCACCCCACGGCGACACACTCGGCCGAATGAACCCCTTATCTAGGAGTTCCTGGAGCTGCTCCTTCAATTCCTTCAACTCAGCTGGTGCCATACGATACGGAGGAATAGAAATGGGCTGAGTGCCTGGCACTAAATCGATACCAAAATCAATATCCCTATCCAGCGGCATGCCCGGCGGGTCTGAGGGAAACACATCAGGAAAGTCTCGCACAATGGGAACAGAATCAATACTGGGAGTCTGGGCCTCGACCTCCCGCACAAATGCTAAATAAGAGAGACATCCCTTCCCAACCATTCGTTGGGCCTTGAGGAAAGATATTACCCTGCTAGGTACATACTCAGTCGTGCCTCGCCACTCGATCCTCTGAATGCCCGGCATAGCCAAAGTGACTGTCTTAGCATGACAGTCCAGAATAGCATGACATGGAGATAGCCGGTCCATGCCCAATATAACATCAAAATCAATCATGCTGAGAAGCAACAGGTCTACTCGGGTCTCCGGACCTCCAATAGTGACCAAACAGGACCGGTATACGTGGTCCACAACAATAGTATCCCCTACCGGGGTAGATACATGCACTGGCAACTCAAGACTCCCTCGGGTCGTGCCCAAATGAGGAGCAAAATATGTAGACACATAAGAATAGGTAGAACCGGGATCAAACAATGCCGAGGCATCTGCGTGGCCGACTGAAATAATACACGTAATGACATCATCGGAAGCAACGGCCTCGGATCGGCCCCGAAAAGCATAGCATCTAGCTTCGTCCGCCCGATCGGCCTCCCCCTCGAGAGCGACCCCTAGCCGTCCGACCCTCACCCCTAGCCGGCGGGGCGGGTGCTGAAGTAGAAGGACCAGATGACGAGGGCTGCCCCCTCTGCTGATAAGATCTGGAAACAAGACGGGGACACTCCCTACGGTGATGCCCAAACTCTCCGCACTCATAGCAACTCCCCGGTGCTGGGTACTGAGACTGATAAGGACCTCTGGCGCTGGAATGGCCAGCTGATGAACTAGGCCGAGATGAACCCTGAGCGGATGGGGCCTGTGAAGAACTCTGAGCTGGCATGGCACTGAGAGCTGGCTGGCTCTGGTGCGAACCCTGATAATCCTGTCTAAGAGACCATCTGCGACGATCTGAGCGTCTCGACTGCGAAGACCTGAAAGAGCGACCTCGGCTCTGCCGACTCTGGCCTCTGGTCTGTGTGCCACTGGAACTAGCTGCTCCTCGAGGCCTCTTGGCCTCCCTCTCATCCCGCTCCCTGCGACGATCTGGTCTCTATGTCGCGAGCAATATCCACAGCATCCTCAAATGTACGACTCAAAACCCTCTCCCGAGTCATCAGAATACGAATGGGATAAATGAGGTCGTCCACGAAGCGCCCAATCCTCTCTCTGTCGGAATGAACCAACCACGGTGCATATCTCGACAACTCTGTAAATCTGATCTCATACTCTGACACTGACATGTCCCCCGACGGAGACCCTCAAACTGCCTACGCATCTCCTCTCTCCGAGATCGAGGCACCCATTTCTCCAAGAACATAGTGGAGAACTCGAGGCCATGATAGTGGTCGTCTGCTCCGGCCGGCTCGCGGCGCTCATAAGCCTCCCACCGAGCAAAGGCTGGCTCCTCGAAGCCGAAAGGTAGTGAAAGATACCCCACCGGACTCCAATATCCTGCCGTACGAAGCATCCTACGGCACTTATCCGGAAAACCTTGGGCGTCATCGCCCGGAGACCAGTGAACACCGGAGGAGATAACTCGGTGAACCTCTCGAGACGACGCCGCTCATCGTTCGTCGCTGGCCGGGACCCTGTCCCCCGAATCTAATCTCGCCGGCCGAACCGGTACCACGAGCTGAGCCGGAGGAGTCTCCGGTGTCCGTAAGCCCCGCACTGCCGGCTGCGGAGTGCGTACTCGCGGGGTCCGATGACCACCCCCGATCCCCGATGCAGCTCGCTGCAGCGAGAATCGAAACCGCCTCGTGCTAGGCCGGTGCGGATCGCTAGTATCCGAGCCGGGGTCTCCCGTAGACCCGGAATAGCAATGGGCACAGCTGGTGCCCGATCTGGTGCTGCTGGCACCTCTGCAACTGGGGGCTGTGGGTCAGCTGGCGCCGCCTCAGCTGCCCTAACTCCGCCTCGACCACGACCGCGTCTACGGCCTCTAGTAGGTGGTAGTGGTGGTCGTCCTCCACGTCCGGATGATCGAGTTCTCGCCATCTGCGAGAGAATAGAATGTCAAAGTTCAGTTCAAGTCAAAAGTAATCGCACGACAAGAATTCCAAGAATTGAAACTTTTCCTAAAAGGTTTGCAGCCTCCCGAGGATAAGTACAGGCGTCCCCGCACCGATCCACGAGACTCTACCAACCGGCTCATGACTCGCGAGACCTATTAACCTAGGCTCGATACCAACTTGTCACAACCCAAACCCTGGTCGTGATGGCGCCCAACATAATGCTAGGCAAGCCCGACCATATTATCCCTTTAACCAGCCAATTATTAAATAAATTAAACTTAAACAGTAGTTAGTCATAACAGGTGATAACCGAAACGTCAAAACATACAAAATACGGTCCCAAACATATCGTGGTGTCACGAGACTGAGCCTCTACGGAATAGCATCCTAATACAACCAAGTCTAGACAAATAGGAAATCAACAAGATGATAAAGAAGGAGAAAACAAGCTCTGCGGACGCTGGCAGCTACCTCGTAATCTCCGCAAAAGTAGACAAGGATCAGCAGCTACAATGTCTCAACTGCTCTCGAGCACCTGTGGATCTGCACAGAAAGTGCAGGGGAGTGGGGTGAGTATATTTCAACTCAGTGAGTAACAATAATAAATAATAACTGAAAGTAAGAACTCCTGTGCTACCACTTAGCAGTTCTAAGGCAACCTTCACAAGTACGTCATCACTATAGTAGTACTCTAACCTCCAATTTACGTTTATCTCTACAAGATTCCACACTGAACTAGCCCTCGCTCGTACCCCTACGGTGTACGGCCATCTCAACATATAAGGACACATACTTATGTCTATAATATATAAGTATTTAAGTAAATAGTAGGGTATGATTAAGTATAATGCTGCGGCGTGCAGCCCGCTCCCATACATATACCGCTGCGGCGCGCAGCCCGCTCCATTTTACGTCGACGGCGCTCACTGGGGGTGTATACGGACTTCGGAGGGGCTCCCTAGGCCCAAGCGCTATGGTGCTATGACGTGCAGCCAGGTCCACCATATATCACTGCGGCGTGCAGTCCGATCCAATATATATATATACATATATAATTATACTGCTGCGGCGTGCAGCCCGATCCCATGATATACACCAGCGCTCACTGAGAATGTGTGCGGACTCGGACTCCGAAGGGGCTCCTACAGCCCAAGCGCAATAATACTGCGGCGTGCAGTCCGTTCCACATGTATATCACTGCGGCGTGTAGTCCAATCCACATATACATTACTGCGACGTGCAGTCTGATCCAATACATATAGTGCTGCGGCGCGCAGCCCGATCCAATATAGGTACAGTATGCACTTGGCCTCTCAGGCCCAATATAATATATCACAATGGGTCCTTGACCCTGTCTCATCTCAATCGGTATAGACTTGGCCTTTCAGGCCCACTCAGCTAGAACAGGGAATTCCACCCTAGATAATCTCTCTCAATGTACACATCTAGTACGGGCTCATATTATGCTATACGGCTAGAGCTATGGCTGAGTGTATATTTCCAACACGATATAAAGGTCACCTAGCTCTATAGGTTCCCTAATGCTCTACAGATCGGCACAAGGCCCCAAACATGGCTATTAGCCCAATGGTACAGTTATAACCTCATTAACAGTTGTACAACACAGTATTCTATTAGCCGGGAAGGACTAAGTCCGAACCCCCAATCACAATGTCACCACGTCCGTCATAGAACGCGTGTCTCATCTCAATATAGCACTGTGAAGTGCTAATACGGGGTTTCAAACCCTCAGTGCATTGTTTACTACTACCACTCACCTCGAACCGGTAGAAGCTTCAATCCGCCTTGCGCTTGCCTCGCAAATCAATCTCCTCGGATGCCAAATCTGCTCAAAATCATAGAGAATGCATCAATATACGCTAATTTCATGAAAATCATTCGAAATACCCCAATTTATATCAAAACCCACAAGTTGTCAAAACCCGACTTTTGGTACACTTGTCGAAAAATTACAAAAATCACATATTCGGAATCCTCATCTCGATACGAGTCTAGGCATATAAAATTTACCAAAATCGGACTTCATTTGCCCACTCAAATCGGTGTTTTTCTTTAATTTAGGCCTAGGGCTCAAACCCACCTTAAATCTTCCATTTACAGGGATTTAACCAAGGATTTCATGCTAAAATGATGTAATTAAGCCACAAAACTTACCTCCAACGAATCCCCGATGAATTACCAGCAATTCCCGTGAGTTTCTCTCTCTAGAACTCAAAAATGGCGTCTTGGGTATATGAACCCGCGACTGGTTCTGTTCTGGTTTTAATTTCACTGCCAGACCATTCCTTCTATGCGATCGCAATGACCCTATGCGATCGCATAGAGTTAAATCTTCCTGCCAATTTCCCTTCTATGCGATCGCAATGCACTCCCGCGATCGCATAGCACAACCTTCCAGGCCTCATCTTTTCTTCTCTGCGATCGCAACACCGGCTATGCGATCGCAATGCACGTCTGACAAACCTATGCGATCGCACCCCTTGCTATGCGATCGCATAGCACATTTTTCTCACCCCTCCAATCTCTTCTATGCGATCGCACAAATGACCCTGCGATCGCAGAGCGCCAGATTCCATACCTATGCGATTGCATCCCCTCTTACGCGATCGCATAGAACAACTCTGGGGCTCACCTCCATCCTTCTATGCGATCGCATCTACCCTATGCGATCGCATAGAGCATCCGTCTGCAACAAAACCAGCAGCCAACAGCAGTTCAAAAATAGAAGAAATGGTCCGTTTGGACCCCCGAAATCAACCCGAGGCCCCGGGACCCCAACGAAAACCACCAACATACTCCAAAACACGATACGAACTTGTTCCAATCATGAAAACACCATCCTAAACATCAAAATCCCCAATTACTCACGGATTCAAGCCTAAATTTCTTAAAACTTTCCGAATTACACATTCGATGAAAAACCCAACCAAACGACGTCCGAATGACCTGAAATTTTGCAGGCACATCCAAAATCACCTAACGGAGCTACTGCAACTGTCGGAATTCCATTCCGACTCCCGGATCAAAATCTCACCTACCGTTCGGATTTCGCCAAAATTCAACCTTAGCCAATTCAAGCTTAAAACTACACCGGACCTCCGAATTCAATTCCGATTGTTCACCTAAGTCATAAATGATTCCCCGGAACTAGCCGAATCATCAGAATCCGATTCCGAGCCCTCTAACCAAATAGTCAACTCCGGGTTGACTTTCCTTATTCAAGCTTCCTCCAAAAAGGCTATATGCCTCATTTCCAATTAAATTTCACTCCTAACTCCCCCGATAGATTCTAACACTTATATAAAAGCATGAATTATGTAATTACAACATAACGGGGTGGTTATTCCCGTGACGACGGGCCGGGTCGTCACAATTGCTCCTAGTACAACTCTGGGTACGCTCGAGGACGAGCATTTGTTTAAGTTGGGGAGAATGTAACGACCCGGCCCGTCGTTACGGGAGTTATCGCCCCGTTTTCTTCATTTAACACTTCAATATGCTAATTTATATGTGTTCGGAAAGTTAGAAGCAAATCGGAAGAAATTTAGATAAAAATGAGGCCATAAACCTCTTTATGAGAAGAATAGGTTGGAAAAGTCAACCGAATGTTGACCGGTGAGTTAGACAGCTTCGGAATTGAATTCTGATGATTCGACTAGTTTCGGGGGATCATGTATGACTTAGGAGAGCAATCGGAATCGAATTCGGAGGTCCGGTGTAGTTTTAGGCTTGAATTGGCTAAGGTCGAATTTTGGCGAAATCCGAACGATAGGTGAGATTTTGATCCAGGGGTCGGGATGGAATTCCGACAATTTTTGTAGCTTCGTTATGTGATTTTGGATATGTCTACAAAATTACAGGTCATTCGAACGTGGTTTGGTTGGGTTTTTGATTAAATGCAAGTTTCGAAAGTTTTAGAAGAACTTAGGCTTGAATCCGATGTAAATTTGGTGTTTTGATGTTAGTTTTGGTGTTTTGAGAGTGAAACTAAGTTTGCATGATCATATGTGGCATGTTAGTATGTTCGTATGCAGTTCCGAGGAGCTCGGGTGAGTTTCAGATAGGTTTGGGTTGCGTTATGCTCGGTTTTCTTATGATTCAACATCGTTTCTTCAAGCATAAATGATATCATATTGAACACATGAGCTCCGATTACTGTTTTGAATGAAGAATTAGATCCGTATCGTAATTACGGACCCGTAGCAAAAATAATCATCGAATTTGGACATTGTATGAGGATTTTTATGGCCATTTTACTAAAGTTTCCCAAATTTTCAAGTTTTAGACGAACTGCCCCTGACAGCGTATTAAAAACCTGCACTATTTGCAAATATTAAAACCTACATATATCCTTCATTATAAGGTCAAATTGAGTGATTCAAAAGCCTAAATTCAATAGAATTCACAAGGAATCCATTGGGAGCAGTAAAACGCGTGATCAGTATACCTATAATGAGCAGGTCGAGTTTTCTTCCAATTTTGGAACGGGAAGAAGCTTCTGAGGCGATTATTAAGAGAGAAATCAATGGGTAATCGCTGGAGGTAAGTTTCTTGACTTAAAAACATGATTTTATGTTAGAATCAACACCAAAATTCCTGAAATTGGTAGAATTTGTGAAGAACTAGGGCCTAAATCATGAAAATGAATTTTTGGGTTTTGAAAGGCCATTCGAACTCCGATTTCGATAAATTTTATATGCACGAACTCGTGGCGAGACGAGTAATCCATTGGTATGATTTTTGGAATTTTTTGAGAAGTGGGCCCGGGGCTCGGGTTTTACCAACTTCGTGAATTGTTGTATTTTTCGAGTAATTTTGATTGGGTTATATTTTTTTGACCCATATTTATGTTATTATTGTGATTTTGACCAAATTTGAAGGGAAAAGGTATCGCGGACGAGTCCACGGCTGGCTAGAGGTGAGTAGTTAGTGTGTATGGTAGCCTGAGGGTTCGAAACCCCGGCTTAGCACATTGTGACACTAGTAGGGCGTGGCTCGCACCCCGTGGAAGGTGCGGGATTGATTGTAACTGGGGATTGAGACTTAGTCCATCCCGAATGAGTATAATATGATACTAGTGGTTGAAAAAAAACACTGTGTTTGAAATCATTGTGGGCGGTAAGCCATGTTTCGGGCCTTGTGCCGACCTGTAGTATCCCTAGGGGATAGTTATATATGTGATAGCTGTACTTGCTTAATCACTAATCTCAGTCCTGCTTTGAAATCACCGTATTGAAATGCTAAGTCACCTGTTTTGGGAAAATTAAATAAAAGTTAAAGTATTTTCATAATAAATAAACTAGAACCTGGAAATAAATAATTTGAGCTATTGTGTGACTTATATGCTTGTTGTGGACTGAGGATGGATCGGGCTACACGCCACAACGGTTGATTTGAGGATCGGGCTGCACGCCGTAGCGGTATTGCGCTTGGGCTGTAGGAGCCCCTCCGGAGACTGTACACACCCCTAGTGAGCGTCGTCGACGTTAAATGGATCGGGCTACACGCTGTAGCGGTTATGTGCTTTGCATTGCATCTTTGTCTGTGAATTATCTGTGATAGTGGTAATGTATTGTTGTTGTTGCTAGTTCGTAGGAGGAATCGGACTGTAGTTTAGTTTCATTATGTGGTATTCTAAGGATTTCTTATTTTCAGCTACTTGTATATATTTATTACTCACTGAGTACTTAGTACTCACCCCTACTACCTGCACCTTTGTGTGCAGATTCAGGTACACAGGAGGGATATATGAGCACTCCAGCTTTTATCAGTATTTATCCGAGTTGCTGAGGTAGCTGCTGGCGTTCGCAGGACCTGGCATCTCTTCTTATTCCAGTTTTCCTTTGTATACACATTATTCAGACTTGAGTATTTTGTTTAGATATTGTATCCGATCATGTTAGAGGCTCTAGACTCATAACCCTAGATCATTGGGGTGGTTATACAGTTTAGCTTTATTGTTGATATTAATGTTCAGGTAATTGATTTGAGCTTCATGCTCGGGATGAGAGAGTGAATGGTCAGGCTTGCCTAGCAGTTGTGTTGGGCGCGATCACGATCGGGATTGGGGTCGTGACAAGTACGGACATCCCGGAACATTGAAAATGGAATGGGCAGTCATTGGGACGCGGACCGCGGTCCTTTTGGCGCAGCCGCGCTGGCTGGGCGCGGACCGCGGTCATTTCTGTGCGGTCCGCGTAGGTGACGAATTTGCAGGTCACTGGTTCTAATTTGGAAGCTTATATCTTTTTATCTACACAGAATTTTGAGGTGATTCAAAAATAAAAGTTCTATCCTTTCGTGTCTAGTTTCCGGAACACTAAAGAAATCATAATTTGGACATCTGTAGCGAAAGTTATGGCAAAAATACCAAAGCATGTCACTGTAGAGCAAATTGCGCGGCCGCGGCCATTTTTGTGCGGCCGCGGAGACTGGGCGCGGACCGCGGCCATTTTTGTGCGGTCAGCACAGGTGAAAATCTGGGGTTACATGTATAAATACGAGATTTTGGGTTTTATTTGATATTTTACCCGTGGGAGTTCGGATTTTGACGATTTTTCGAAGGTTTTTCAAGAAATTCATCGGGGTAAGTGATTCTAACTCAGATTTGGCTAGGTTACATGAATATATCATTGAATCCATCTTTTAATTTGTTATTTGGGATAGAATTTTGGAAGAAAAGTGGTGAAATATCTCAAAATGTAAAATGATGATTTGAATGGGCAAACGGAGTCCGATTTTGGTAAATTTTATATGCATAGACTCGTGTTGAGACAAGAATTTCGAATATGTAATTTTCGTAATTTTTCAAGAAGCGTACCAAAAGTCGGGTTTTGACACTTTTGTGGGTTTGGTGCAAATTGAGTTATTTTGAATGGGTTGTGTCTAATTAGCCTATATTGATGTATTCTCATTGATTTTGAGTAGATTCAGCATCCGAGGTGATTGAATTGCGAGGCAAGCGCAAGGCGGACTATGGCTTCTACCGGATCGAGGTGAGTGATGGTAGTAAATAATGTGCTGAGGGTTTGAAACCCCGTATTTGCACTTTACAATGCTATGTTGAGATGAGACACGCGTCATGTGACGGCGCGTGGTGATATTATGATTGGGGGATTGGACTTGGTCCTTCCCGACTGATAGTTTATTATGTATTATGACTGTCAATGAGCTTATAACTGTGTAATTGGGCTGGTAGCCATGTTTGGGGCCTTGTACGGATTTGTAGAAGTATTAGGGAAACCTGTAGAGCTAGGTGACCCTTATATCATGCTGGATACAGACACTCAGTCGTAGTATATCATGCTGGAGACATACACTCAGTCGTAGTTATAGCTATATAGCATATCATGAGCCAGTACTAGATGTGTACTTTGAGGGAGACTACCTGGGGTAGGATTCCCTGTTCTAGCTGAGTGGGCCTGAGAGGCCAAGTCTATACTGACTGAGATAGAGTCGAGGACCCACTATGAGATATTATATTGGGCCTGAGCGGCCAAGTCTATATTGACTGAGATAGGGTCGAGGACCCACTGTGAGATATTATATTGGGCCTGAGAGGCCAAGTATATACTGACTGGAATAGGGTCGAGGACCCACTATGAGATATTATACATATATCTATGTTGGATCGGGCTGCACGCCGCAGCACTATATGTATTGGATCGAACTGCACGCCGCAGTAATATATATGTGGTTCGGACTCCACGCCGCAGTAATATACAAGTGGGACGGACTGCACGCCGCAGTACTATTGCGCTTGGGCTGTAGGAGCCCCTTCGGAGTCTGAGTCTGCACACATTCTCAGTGGGCGCTGGAGTATATTATGGGATCGGGCTATGCAAGATATATATATATATATATATATATATATATATATATATATATATATATATATATATATATAGGATCGGATTGCACGCCACGGTAATATATGTGTGGATCGGGCTGCACGCCGCAGTATCATAGCGCTTGGGCCGAGGGAGCCCCTTCGAAATCTGTATACACCCCCAGTGAGTGCCGTCGACGTTAAATGGAGCGGGCTGCACGCTGCAGCGGTATATGTATTGGAGCGGGCTGCACACCGCAGCGTTTTACTTATACATTTATATACATATACCTATATACACATCGCAGCGGGCTACGCGCCGCCCCATTATAGACATATGTATACATACACACACACACACACACATATATATATATATATATGTATATTTATACGTTATAGGCATATGTATATATCCTCATACATTGAGATGGTTGTACACCGTAGCGGTACGAGTGAGGATTTGGTCAGTGTGGGACCTTGTTGAGATAGATGTGGACTTGATATTAGAGTACTCACTATATTGATGACTTACCTGAGAGGTTACCCTTAGAACTGTATAGTAATAGTACATGTGTTCTCACTTCCAGTTGTTATTTATTATTATTACTCACTGAGTTGAAATATACTCACCCCACTCCCTTGCACTTTTTGTGCAGATATACAGGTTCAGGAGAGCAGTTGAGCTATCGCAACTACTTTATTATCACCATTCCGTGGAGACTTCGAGGTAGATGTCGATGTCCGCAGTACCTGACCGCTTCCTCTTTATCATCTTGTTGTTTCCATTCTACCTAGACTTGATTGTGTAGTAGATTTCATTTGTAGAGGCTCAGACTTGTGACACCACGATTTGGTTGGGACTGTATTCGTGTATTTCGTTTCTACACTTCTTGATTTGTTATGGAAACAGGCTAATTACGCCGATTTGATAAGATGGTCGGGATTGCCTAGCAATCTGTTGGGCGTCATCACGACCGGGGTTCGGGTCGTGACATAATAACCAAAAAAACCAAAACTAACGTGTCCATAAGCTATTAAATTCTTTAGGTGGACCCCACTTTCCGTCCAACCTTTACTATCTTTATTAAATTCATTACTTGATTGTTATTATTATTTTTTTCAACAAGTACTTTGAACTAGAATAATTATTTTTTTGATAATTTATAATTCAAATGTTCGCCCGATTAAAAATACTAAGGTCACATACATTTATATATGACAATTCTATTATTTTCTTAAGAAATATCATTTTATTTATTAACTATTTCTGTAAAGAAGATTTCATCAAAAAAATTAATGATACTATATTGTCACGACCCTAGTTCACCAATTGTGAACATGTCGTGATGGCACCCAGTCCCCACGACTAGGTAAGCCTAACATGTTGCGGAATCCATAAATTATAAATACTTAAATAGGAAACAGCGGAAAATAACGTAAAAGATATGTAATCCGTGCCGCTTGGCACATACATCCGTCACAAAATAAATAAAACACTACCAAGATCCGGAACCCCACGGTAACACAGACTAAAAGAGAAATACAACTGGGGCTCTATGTATAAAGAGTATCTAACAACGAAATGAAGAAAACTGTCAACTAGAAATACTAGAATAGAAGGGAAGCCTCCGGATCCGCGGACGTAGCAGATCATACCTCGAAGTCTCCCAGAAAGCTGCAGAATCACCTAGTACGAGCCTGCTCTGATGTACCTGGATCTGCACAACAAAAGTGTGCAGAAGAGTAGCATGAGTACACCACGGCGGTACTCGGTAAGTGCCAAGCCTAACCTCGATGGAGTAGTGACGAGGAAGGTCAGGGCCCTACTGAGAACAATAATAATTTGATAATAACAAAATAAACAGTTTAACAGATAACAACACAATTTCCAAAATAACAACATTTACTGAAACTGTCTACAATCAAGCTAATAACAAATAACCAACTCAATAAACAAGTCCAGGATCTGTGGGAATTGAACCCACAGTCCCATTCTCAGTACCCCTGGGTCTCCGGGAATCGAACCCGCAGCCCATGTCTCAATAATATCTTAATAACTCAGGATCTCCGGGAATCGAACCCGTAGTCCCTACCAATAACTCGGGATCTCGGGAATCGAACCCGTAGTCCCTACCAATAACTCGGGATCTCGGGAATCGAACCCGTAGTCCCTACCAATAACTCGGGATCTCGGGAATCGAACCCGTAGTCCCTACCAATAACTCGGGATCTCGGGAATCGAACCCGTAGTCCCTACCAATAACTCGGGATCTCGGGAATCGAACCCGTAGTCCCTACCAATAACTCGGGATCTCGGGAATCGAACCCGTAGTCCCTACCAATAACTCGGGATCTCGGGAATCGAACCCGTAGTCCCTACCAATAACTCGGGATCTCGGGAATCGAACCCGTAGTCCCTACCAATAACTCGGGATCTCGGGAATCGAACCCGTAGTCCCTACCAATAACTCGGGATCTCGGGAATCGAACCCGTAGTCCCTACCAATATCACATCGAGTCTCTGGGAATCGAACCCACAGCCCTGGGTCTCCGGGAATCGAACCCGCAGTCCACAAGCACAGCCAATTAAGGAAATCCACAGAGAGAAATAATTATGCTCAACTATAACTTTACCGAAAAATAGTGCCAATAATTAACAAGGAGTTCAAATAAGGCAATTAGGCAACTAAACAGTTAAGTGCTACCTAATCATGCTCTTCTAACCACTACCGGGTAAAATATCAAATTAACAACCAAGACAGGGATATCGCTCATCGAACATTTAAATAAAGTACGTGTTCAACAACCAGCGCATGTACACGCCCGTCACCTCGCGTACAAGGCATTTAAACTATCACATAATATCCTAGGGGTGAAAATTCCCCCACACGAGGTTAGACAAGCCACTTACCTCAATTCCGGTACAAAACCGCTAAGAAATAACCTTCTTGCCGCGAATGTCGGCCTCCACAAGTGTAGTATCTGATAAAAATCAATAGAATCACATCAAAATAGGCCAATTGGGTATTACCCAATCAAAATAACTCAAAATGCACCAAAACTCACAAGTTGTCAAAACCCGACTTTCGGTACGCTTATCGAAAAATCACGAAAATTATATTTTCGGGTTCCTTATCTCAATACGAGTCTAGGCATATAAAATTTACCAAAATCGGACTCCATTTGCCCACTCAAATCAGAGATTTTCTAAAGTTCAAGACTAGGGCTAAATCCTCCATAATTACCCCAAATTCCTCCATTTTCATGATATAATTGCATAATATTACCAATACTAATCATAATATGAGTTCATAGTTGATTACCTGATGATTTCCCTTGACTTCCTCCTCAAAATCGCCCAAAATCGCCCTTAAGCCGAGACCCCCAAATGTTAAAAATGTTTCTGAAATTTTCTAACTTCTGATACACTTACTTACAGCGATTTTCGCTTCTGCGGAATATTTTCCGCTTCTATGCTCCCGTATCCGCGACCAAAGGGTCGCTTCTGCGGTTCCAGGCCTAGCCGGCCATTTCCGCTTCTGCGAACCAGAGGGCCGCTTAAGCGGCTCCGCTTCTGCGAAGAAGCATCCGCTTCTGCGGACAATCCCGCCCCTGCGCATAAATGACCGCTTCTGCGGTCTCGCCCAAACGGAAAAACGTCCGCTTCTGCGGACCATGCCCAAATTCTCTCGTCCGCTTCTGCGATCCCAGGCTCGCACCCGCGAGCCCGCTTCAGCGGAAATTCTTCCGCTTCTGCGGAACCACCCGCTCCTGCGCACCTCGTCCGCTTCTGCGGACTCGCTCCTGCGTCCAAAAGTCCGCAGGAGCGGAAACAACAGAAGCAGTGCACCAGTTCTGCAATTTTCCATGTTTTTCTCCCGATTAACCATCCGAAAACACCCCGAGGCCCCCGGGACCTCATCCAAACATACCAACACATCTTAATACCTAATTCGAACTTGCTCAAATCCTCAAAACACGTCTAACAACATCAAAACCCATAATTCTCATCGAATTCAAGCCTAAATTTCTTAAGACTTTCCGAATTGCATATTCGATCAAAAACCCGTCCAAACGACGTCCGAATGACCTGAAAATTTGCGGACATATCCAAAATCACATAACGAAGCTACAGAAATTGTCGGAATTCCATTCCGACCCCCGGATCAAAATCTCACCTATCGATCGGATTCGCTAAAATTTCAACCTTCGGCATTTCAAGCCTAATTGAGCTACGGACCTCCAAAATATATTCCGAACGCGCTCCCAACCCCGAAATCACCTAACGGAGCTAATGGAACCATCGGATTTCCGTTCCGAGATCGTCTTAACACTGTTCCGGCTACGAACCGTTTTCTAGTTTCAAAGCTCTTATTTAGGGACTAAGTGTCCCAAAATGCTCAAATTTTCAGAACCGACTCCCCCGGCAAACCACAATAGCAGAAATGAACTTAGGGAACAGTTAAATTAGGGATTGGGGCGTAATTTTCTAAAACGACCGGTCGGGTCGTTACATCTTCCCACACTTAAAGATTCGTTCGTCCTCGAACGAGCATAGAAAACATACCCGGAGTAGTGAAAAGATGAGGGTACTGGCTGCGCATATCCTGCTCGGTCTCCCAAGTCGCCTCCTCGACCGGCTGGCCCCGCCACCGAACCTTTACCGAAGCGATGTTCTTTGACCTTAGCTTTCTGACTTGCCTGTCTAGAATGGCTACTGGCTCCTCAACATAAGACAGATCCTTGTCTAGCTGAACGGATGTGAAATCCAACACGTGCGACGGGTCACCATGGTATCTCCGGAGCATGGAGACATGAAATACGGGGTGAACTCCGGCTAGGCTGGGAGGTAAGGCCAACTCATAAGCAACCTCCCCAACATGCCTCAAAATCTCAAAAGGGCCAATAAATCTAGGACTCGGCTTCCCTTTCTTCCCAAACCTCATAACGCCCTTCATGGGCGAGACTCGAAGCAGAACCCGCTCACCCACCATAAAAGCCACATCGCGAACCTTCTTGTCCGCATAACTCTTCTGTCTAGACTGGGCCGCACGAAGTCTGTCCTGAATCACCTTGACCTTGTCCATAGCCTCCTGAACCATATCAGTACCTAGTAACCTGGCCTCGCCCGGCTCAAACCAACCCACGGGAGACCTGCACCTCCTACCATATAGGGCCTCGTACGGTGCCATCCGAATACTAGACTGGTAGCTGTTGTTATAAGCAAACTCCGCCAGTGGCAAGAAGTGATCCCATGAACCTCCAAACTCAATCACGCACGCACGGAGCATATCCTCCAAAATCCGAATAGTGCGCTCGGACTGCCCATCAGTCTGGGGGTGAAATGCTGTGCTCAGCTCCACCCGAGTACCTAACTCCTGCTGTACAGCTCTCCAGAACCGTGAAGTGAACTGAGTGCCTCTATCTGAAATGATGGAAACTGGAATACCATGCAGCCGAACTATCTCCTTGATATAGATCTCCGCCGGTCGCTCCGATGAATAAGTAGTGCTCACCGGTATAAAATGGGCGGACTTGGTCAGCCGATCCACAATAACCCAAATAGAATCGAACTTCCTAACAGTCCGTGGAAGCCCAGATACAAAGTCCATGGTGATGCGCTCCCATTTCCACTCGGGAATCTCAATCTGCTGCATCAATCCACCCGGACGCTGATGCTCATACTTCACCTGCTGGCGGTTGAGGCATCTAGAAACATAATCAACTATATCCCTTTTCATCCGCCTCCACCAGTAATGCTGTTTTCAAGTCCTGATACATCTTCGCGGCACCCGGATGGATGGAATACCGCGAACTATGGGCCTCTGCTAGAATCAGCTCTCGAAGATCATCTACATTGGGCACACAGATACGCCCCTGCATCCTCATAACTCCGTCATCCCCAATGGTAACATCTCGAGCATCACCACGCCGAACTCTATCCCGAAGGACAAGCAAATGAGGGTCATCGAACTGACGCTCCCTGATGCGGTCAAATAGAGAAGACCGAGAAACCACACAAGCCAGAACCCGGCTGGGCTCCGAAAGATCCAGTCTAACAAACTGCCTGGCCAAAGCCTGAACATCCATCGCCATAGGCCTCTCCGAAGCTGGTAGATATGCCAAACTTCCCAAACTCTCTGCCCGGCGACTCAAGGCATCAGCAACCACGTTAGCCTTGCCCGGATGATAGAGAATAGTAATATCATAGTCCTTCAGTAGTTCCAACCATCTCCTCTGACGCATATTCAGATCCTTCTGCTTAAGCAAGTGCTGCAAGCTCCGGTGATCAGTGTAGATCTCACAAGGAACTCCATATAAATAATGACGCCAAATTTTCAAGGCGTGAACAATGGCAGCTAGCTCCAAATCATGAACAGGGTAATTCTTCTCATGCACCTTCAACTGTCTCGACGCGTAGGCAATCACCCTACCGTCCTGCATCAATACCGCACCGAGTCCAACTCGTGAGGCATCACAATATACAGTATAGGACCCCGAACCTGTAGGCAACATCAATATAGGGGCCGAAGTCAAAGCTGTCTTGAGCTTCTGAAAGCTCGCCTCACACTCGTCTGTCCACCGAAAAGGGGCACCCTTTTGGGTCAATCTAGTCATAGGTGCTGCAATCGAAGAGAACCCCTCTACGAAACGACGGTAGTAGCCCGCCAAACCAAGGAAACCGCGAATCTCAGTAGCGGAGGAGGGTCTGGGCCAACTCTCTGCACGGCCTCCACCTTCCTCGGATCTACTCGAATACCATCACTCGACACCACGTGGCCCAAAAATGCCACCGAACTCAACCAAAATTCACATTTAGAGAACTTGGCATAAAGCTGCTTCTCCCTCAGGATCTGAAGCACTATCCTCATTGATATTCAGAGACTAATTAACCAAATGATTATCTACTGTTGTTTAACAAGAGCCAAATCTGTTAAAACCAGCTTCATTACTCAACTGTTTGTTTCTCTTTTAGACTCACTCGAACTCTAAGATTAATTAGTGAAACAGATTAGCTAAATGAGCTTATTATTACTAATGCAAGCAAATTGATTATGAGTCCTAGTTTTAATAGTATTTCTATTTAACTAAGTGATGAAGGATCTACGCCATGCTACTATTACACTACTGATTTCTTCATGAAGTTCGTTAGCAGATTATTAACATTGCAAGTATTAACTTATGTTTTAAGTTTTCCTAATTAATCTAAGTGACAGGCTATCTACACTATATTATTACTATACTACTGCTAGTACTACATTATTACGGTGTTTTTGTGTTCACTGTCTGTTTTTCAACTACTAAATACTACTACAATTAAGATATGAATTAAAGAATACAAAAATAACAGGACGAGCTAAAACAGGGACTTCATTCCATTAATGCATCTCAACAATACAGCTTCATTGAACAAGGTGTGTACCTGATTCAGCAAAAGACCCAATGAGTTCTAAGGGGAGAGGAGCAAATAAGTATAGCAGATTTCGAACAAGGCAATGCAACAGTAGAGTGGAGATCCAAGTGGGTAGAACAACACAGCAACACAGCAACAAGGAAACCCAGAAATTAACAAGCTAATGAACCCAGTAATCAGCAAATATCAGCAGACTCTCACTCGAAAATACCAGAAAATCTTCTTACTCTATTGCTATTTTTATCTCTCAATGCTTTTGTATGAATTTCAGCTTAAGTGTTTTCAGATTATTCCCCAATGGAACCCCCTTTTTCAGCCCCTTTTAAGAGATATTTATAGCTAACCTTTAGGGCTGAATACTTGGGGAGGAAGTATGGGATTAATCCCACTTCCCCCTCCTAAAATTATCCATTCTACACTTTAGTCCATATTTCAGTTACCAGAAACCCTTCCAGCATGTGCTGGAAGGTTCTAAAGATTCTCTTTTATGGCCTTTTACTAGTATGACCTTAGGGGTTTGAGATTTTTACAGATTTCCCATTTTTAGGAGACCATTATACCCCTAAATCTCTACAAAATTGCAGAAATCAGGAGCATGAATGTCCCTATTACCCTCCTAAGTTCTTACTAGTTACTATTTTACCTTTTCAATACCCAATTGTGCCCCTAAGAGCACTACTGATTTACCAGCTTGCCTAGGGCAGATTTTAGCTTATTTTGAACCTATTTAACTAATAGCCAGCCCTGGTATTAGTATTTAAGGGCTGGCCAGTTTCATTTTTTAAGAACTATTTCAAATTTAGCCCCTTTTAAGTTAATTCCAGTCAATTAAGACCCATTTATTCCTAATTAAAGCTACTTGCAGGCATAGCCTGTTTTATTGTTATGTTAACCTATTTAAAATTTAGCCAGTCTCAAGTTGAGACTTAGCTTGGGCTATTAAAGCCATATACTGAACAGCTAGGCCCAAAACCTTTTGGTGTCATGGTCCGAATGATGTGTTAGGAATGCGTAGAATTCTTCGCGGCGAGCTTGCGAGCCGCGGTTCGGACCCTTGGTAGTGATTTAAGTTTCAAAATGTAGAATAAAATTTTTTCCAGAAAAATGTCAATCTGCGGTGCACTTTTGCGACCGCAGAATCAATATGCGGTCCGCATAGTGACCGCAAATCGTTCCAGAGAGTTGCCCAAAATTGTGTCCAATGTGCGGTCGATATGCGATCGCATGTCAATCTGCGGTGCACTTTTGCGACCGCAGAATCGACATGCGGTCCGGATAGTGACCGCAAATCGTTCCAGAGCCTGCGTAATTTTTGAGCCATTCTGCGGCCACTATGCGGACCGCATGTTGATTCTGCGGTCGCATAGTGACCGCATATTCGACCCCGGCCCAGATTTTGTAACATTTTGACCCGATCTCTTCTTTAATATAACACACTTCTTCTTCATTTTATCATATTATCTTACCAAAAATTAGAGAGAGAAGAGAGGGTTTTTAGAGAGAGAAGTTCTTCATCTTCAAGGATTGTTTCAACTACTTAATTCCAAGGGATTCTAGGGCAAGGATTCAACTTCCCCAATATTTTCAAGGTAAAAACCCTAACTATTTTCTTTGATTTTCAGTTTTAATTGGGTAAAGAGAGGTTTGCATATAATAGCTTTTGAAAATAGAATTTTTACACTCATGCATGATTATTGAACTTGATTTCTAGTAAAAAGAAGTGGGTAGAAGTAAGAGTCTTCAAGAACAAGGTTGGCAAGAATAGGATATCTTGGGTAAGCATAAAGTAGAAAGTTAACGGAAGAAAAATCATCACCAGGTATGTATGGCTAATTTTGATTCTTGTGAAATCGCCCTTATGTGTAAAATTGTTTGGCATGTGTTGATTTGAGAAATTGTATGTGATTAATTGATGTTGTTGTTGGATATTCAAAGTTGTTGTTGAACTATGAGTGTTGTGGTAAGAAATATGAACCGAAAGGTAAATGAGAGTTGAATTGGGTAAAGAATTTGTGAATAATGATTATGATGGCCTATATGGCACCTTGTGGAAAAGAAATCGAAACACTTGAGAATTGGTTTATTGTGGAAAGAGATGAAACACTTGAATTATGGAAAATTGTTGAATATACATGTGTGAATATTATTGAATGTGGAAACATTGTAACTTGGTTGTGATATTGGCTTGAGAAGTAATTGAGAACATGAAACAATGTGCAAGTTGCTTATTTGAACTTGTTGAAATTGTGTGTAGTACCTTATCTGCTGTTTGAAATTGTTGTGTTTTCAACTGTAAGGCGGGGTCGTGTCGCGCGCCGCGACGTGGTGAAATAAGGTTTGGGTTGGGGTGATAAGGGTGGCCGAGGTAATAAGGGTGGTCAGGGGGCAATAAGGATGGAAAGCGATCGAAATCGCTATTGAAAATTGATACATAAATCAATAATGTGAAATTGTGAAAGGAGACAGCAGGAGAGTTTGCAACCTGTGGGGCACTGATTGCCCCTTTGTTTGACTACTTGTGTTTTACGTGATTGATTGGTTATTGTTAAATTGGTTGATCGTGGAAAGTGCTTTGTGTGAGAATTATTTGAAATGAGGAAAATGTGGAAACATGGTTGGCTGGCCTAATTGATTGTTGATGTAATTTAATGGCTTGAGTTTACTTGGGACAAAGTTTGTCCATACATACCAGTACAATTTAAGTGTACTGACGTCCCTTTTGCCGGGGCGCTACATTCGTGTCATGATTGTAGGTGGATCAGTAGCAGGCACTTCAGCTCGTCGGCAGTAGTATTCTTCTCCTTCCACTGCCCGTCTTGGTGAGCCCCTTTCTTCCTCGGGGCCTTGTGTGGTTCTTGCCACTTCGGTTTGGATTTCATTTTGGTTTTGAAAGGTATAGCCGAAGCCTTGTTACCGGCAAGTATTGTATTTCCCTTTTGTATCCTAGAGGCTCTGTAGACATGTAAACCGTGGGACTCCAGTCTTATATATATAAGGTGTTATGTCGGGCGTTGTAAAAGTTGAAATCTTGTTAATGAATCACTCGTATCATTTTATTTGATTAATGTGAAATCAATTATGATTAGTAATATATTTGGTTAATGAGAAACAGTCATCACAGGGGTAACGCGTGGGAATGAAAGGCACCCAGGTCCGCTTGACTGGGGCAACCCGGTCGGGCGCCGGTCATGTCCCTCGATTTGGGGCGTGACACAAGGTGCTTGGAAGCTTAGGGTTAGCAGGTTGTTGGCTGGGAGAGCTGGTAAAAGAATGAAACCAGAGTAGGCCAAAGTGAGGCTCAGAGTGAGATGCCGTCTCATACCTCATCTACTCCGTCTCATCCAGAGGATATTAGGTGGCACCCAGCACCTCCACCTCCTCCGTCTGGCACTACAGACCGGGATATGCGGAGTGCTTTGCAGTTATTAAATAGATTGGTAGCTGCTCAGGCTCAGAGGCAGAATACACGCGCTGCTGATAAACCAGTTAGTACAAGAGTTCGTGATTTTATTAATTTAGACCTTCCAGTGTTTACCGGATCAGACCCCAAGGAGGATCCGCAGACTTTTATTGACCAGGTTCATCGTACACTACGGGTTATGCATGTTAGTGATAGAGAGGCAGTAGAGTTGGCTTCTTATCGGCTACGGGATTTAGCGATTCTTTGGTATGATAGTTGGGAGAGATCCAGGGGTCCGAACGCTCCTCTAGCTGTGTGGAAGGATTTTTCTGAGGCCTTTCTTCGTCACTATTTGCCAGTTGAGATACGACGAGCTAGAGCTGATAAGTTCTTGAACCTTAGACAAGGTAATATGAGTGTGCGAGAATATAGTATGCAGTTTGATTCTTTAGCAAGGTATGCTCCCCATATGGTGGCCGAGATGAGTGATCGGGTGCATTTGTTCGTGAACGGGTTGGGACCCCATCTGATAAATGAGTGTATGACAGCCTCCTTGGTAGAAGGCATAGATATTTCCCGTATTCAAGCTTATGCTCGGACCCTAGAGGATCGTAAGCGCCAGCAGAGGGCAGATAGGGAGCAGGATAGGGGCCAGCATAAGAGGGCGAGATTTTCAAGGTATTCTGATGACTTAAGAGGCAGCGTCAGGCTCTAGTCTTTGAGGAGTTCGGCGCCATCCGTAGCTAGTGCTCCTCCACAGTTTCAGAGGCCTCGATATGATCGATCCTATTCCGGTCCAGGTCAGAGTTCGCAGGCATCTGGATCGCAACATCACAGGGATACTAGTCAGACGAAACCCCCAACACCACGTTGTGATCAGTACGGCAAGGCCCACTTTGGACTGTGCCGTCGAGGTTCCGATGCGTGTTATTCTTGCGGACAGCCTGGCCATATGATGAGGGATTGTCCTAACAGGGGAGGTGATGGTATGGCTCAACCGACTAGATCTGTGTCTGGTTCTTCCTCATCAGTTCGACCTCCAGCACGGGGTTTTCAGCAGTCGACAGGTCGTGGTAGAGGTAGAGGTGCAGGACCGAGTTCGAGTGGTGCTCAAAATCGAACATATGCTCTAGTAGGTCGACAGGATCTCGAGTCATCTCCAGATGTTGTTACAGGTATATTATCTGTGTTTTCTTATGATGTATATGCGTTGATTGATCCGGGATCTACATTATCATATGTTACACCCTTTGTGGCTAATAAGTTTGGCATTGAACCCGAATTGATAAGTAAACCCCTTGCGGTATCTACTCCAATAGGAGATTCTGTGATTGCTAGAAGGGTATATAGAGGTTGCACTGTGATGATTTGTAGTCGTCAAACCTCGGCAGATTTATTTGAATTAGAAATGGTTGATTTTGATGTGATACCAGGAATGGACTGGTTGGCCTCATGCTATGCAAATGTTGATTGTCGTATGAAGATGGTTAAGTTTCAATTTCCTGGTGAACCCATCATTGAATGGAAGGGGAACATTGCTACATCGAAAGGTAGGTTTATTTCCTATCTTAAGGCAAGGAAAATGATCTCAAAAGGTTACATTTATCATCTTGTTCGCGTTAGGGATGCCGAGGCGAAGCTGCCTACTCTACAATCTATCCCCGTGGTCAATGAATTTCCAGATGTTTTCCCAAATGAACTTCCAGGCCTTCCTCCAGAAAGGGAGATTGAGTTTAGCATTGATGTGTTGCCTGACACTCAACCGATCTCTATCCCTCCATATAGAATGGCCCCGGCAGAGCTGCGAGAGTTGAAGGCGCAGTTAAAGGACTTGCTGGATAAGGGCTTCATTAGGCCTAGCACTTCACCTTGGGGTGCTCCAGTCCTGTTCGTGCGGAAGAAAGATGGGTCATTACGGATGTGTATCGACTATCGGCAGTTGAATAAGTTTACTATAAAGAACAAGTATCCACTTCCAAGAATTGACGACCTGTTTGACCAACTCCGGGGTGCCAAGTATTTCTCCAAGATTGACTTACGTTTAGGGTATCATCAGGTGAGGGTTAAGGAGAAGGATATTCCAAAGACGGCCTTTCGGACAAGATATGGACACTTTGAGTTCTTGGTGATGTCGTTCGGTCTAACAAATGCCCCAGCAGCTTTTATGGATCTCATGAATACTGTATTCAGGCCCTATCTTGATGTGTTCGTGATTGTATTCATTGATGACATTCTGGTGTATTCTCGTTCGGAGGAGGAACATGCGAGCCACTTGCGTATAGTATTACAGACGCTTCAGGATCGTAAGTTATATGCTAAGCTCGCCAAATGTGAATTCTGGCTGAACTCAGTAGCATTCCTTGGCCATGTGATATCTGATGAGGGTATTAGTGTCGACACTCAGAAGATTGATGCAGTAAAGAATTGGCCGAGACCTACAACACCATCAGAAGTTCGTAGCTTCCCGGGGCTAGCAGGATATTATAGGCGGTTTGTAGAAGGGTTTTCCTCTATATCAGCACCATTGACTAAGTTAACACAGAAAGCTACCAAGTTCCAGTGGTCTAACACTTGTGAACGTAGTTTTCAGGGAGCTGAAGGATCGATTGACATCCGCACCGGTGCTCACTCTCCCTGAAGGAACAGAAGGATATGTGGTATATTGTGATGCCTCAGGTATAGGTTTGGGGTGCGTGTTGATGCAGCATGGGAAGGTGATTTCATATGCGTCAAGACAATTGAAGAAGCATGAAAAGAATTATCCAACCCATGATTTGGAATTGGCTGCAGTAATATATGCTTTGAAGATATGGCGGCACTACTTATACGGCATCCATGTTGACATCTACACAGATCACAAGAGTCTACAATACATCTTCAAGCAGAAAGAGTTGAATTTGAGGCAGCGTAGGTGGCTTGAATTACTGAAGGATTACGACGTCGAGATATTGTATCATCCCGGAAAAGCCAATGTTGTGGCAGATGCTCTCAGCCGTAAGTCAATGGGAAGCTTAGTACATATTGATGCAGGTAGATGGGGGTTGACTAAAGAGCTTCATCGGCTAGCCAATATGAGAATCAGATTGTTAGACTCTGATGACGGAAGTGTTACTGTACAGAATACATCGGAATCATCTTTGGTAGCAGAGGTAAAAGCACGGCAATATGAAGATCCTATCTTACTACGATTGAGAGAGAACATTCAGCAGTGTAAAATTACGACTTTTGAGATCGGAGGAGATGGGGCACTGAGATACCGGGGCCGATTATGTGTGCCGAATGTAGCAGGGTTGCGAGAAAAGATTATGAATGAAATTCATCAATCCCGATATTCCATCCATCCCGGCTCAACAAAGATGTATCATGATGTCAAGGAGCAGTATTGGTGGGATAACATGAAAAAGTCTATTGCAGAATTTGTAGCCCAGTGTCCCAATTGTCAACAAGTAAAGATAGAACATCAGAAACCCGGTGGATTGCTTCAGAATATAGAAATTCCGACTTGGAAATGGGAGGTGATTAATATGGACTTCGTTATTGGATTACCTCGATCTTATCATAAGTTTGACTCTATCCGGGTGATAGTTGATCGACTTACAAAATGTGCTCACTTTCTGCCAGTTAAGACAACTTACTCGGCTGAAGATTATGCGAAGTTGTATATCAAGGAGATTGTTAGGCTTCATGGTGTGCCGGTATCTATTATATCAGATCGAGGAGCTCAATTTACGGCTAACTTTTCGAATCATCAGAATTCAATTTCGAGCTGTCTAACTCATCGGTCAACATTCGGTTGACTTTTCCAACCTATTCTTCTCATAAAGAGATTTATGGCTTCATTTTTATCTAAATTTCTTCCTATTTGCTTCTAACTTTCCGAACACATATAAATTAGCATATTGAAATGTTAAATGAAGAAAAAAAGGGTGATAACTCCCGTAACGACGGGTCGGGTCGTTACATTCTCCCCAACTTAAACAGACGCTCGTCCTCGAGCGTACCCAGAGTTGTACTAGAAGCAACCCTATAGCTGAATGACCTTGTCAAGCATATATTCGGGGTGGTACCACGTCACCCTATCTATCATAAGTCCGATAACACAATATAGCTGAACTTCCGCAGTCCATCTAAACCATAGACCGCATTGCACTTTTCGAAATCATATACCAAATCCGACTCCCACGTCTATACTCAGAATACACCCGAACCAACTTTAATAGCCCATACTCGCCACTCTGGGTGAGATCTTATAGTGTACCAAACAACCCAATCACTCGAGACGATGGCCTCTAATCGCAATAATTTCCCACGATAACCAAATATTACTGAAAAACCTTTCTCGTTAGCTAAAGTCTTATTCCAATATCTTCATATACTGCCCACGGCATCCGAAACACGCGATATATCGAATCCATTTATCAGGTCATCCATGCATGATTCCATTTCCCTTTTAACTGATACCATTATAGATTTCGGAGCCAAACCTCGATATTACATTTCTAACCAACTGAAATCACATATGCCCGCACTCATTAATGGCTCCAATGATCATTTCGATTATAACACACCGCACTGGTGATATGACACCTCAACACCGGCCTAAGCCACGATGAGCACAACACAGGCTCCAATAAGAAACGTCTGAACATACTCAAATCATGACAACTAACTCAAACACAAAAGCTATAATTCAATTCCTCCGTACCATCGTAACATAGGACTGAGATCCAGTCTTGCATTATAGAAATAGAGTACTTGAATTCTCCTCGAAAGGTCATAACATCATATGGCATTGACACAACTTATGATTCCATCCAAACACTATTACCCATGAAGCACCTCAAGTCATCTCATCATGCTCAAAACGATCAGCCACGCACAGATCTAGGTCTGAACTCAAGCAATCAATCTCACCCACGGTGAAACAATTAATATACGCCATCACATCTTGTAAGGACACAACCGATGCGCCATTTGCCGAGCGACACCCAACACTGACTTTCCTCAGAGACTAGGAAGTATTGTACACAAGGTAACATATGGAAAAAACTATTCTCCAAATCACATGGTTGCGGCGTGCAACCCGCTCAAAATAACAAGCTCAAAATAACATACCCGTGGCGGCGTGCCACCCGATCCAGATACCATACCTGTGGCGGTGTGCCACCCGATCCAAATAACCCGTGGCGACGTGCCACCCGATCCACGCATAAATCTCGCAAAAGGAAATGCACATCGAGTCAAATTACTCATTACGATAAGCATATATAGCCTAAAGCTCGGCCATAAGAAATGCATCCGACAAAGTTCCTCAATACCGGAGCTGGTTCAATGGTAGAGACCTCTGCACTAATATCCGCTACGAAGGCCCAACTGACAAAGCAATACCTACCAGCGGTCCGCTGGTCCTGGGTACAACTACCCTGTTGGAGCATACTCTGATGCACTCTGCTACGCAATTTGTGCCATTTCCGACATAGTCCATATCACATTAGTCTAGGCAACCTGACTTATGACAACCAGTCTGCAATCAAGTCTCATAACCCAAATTCATCATATCAAGCTAAGAGAGAGCCACTAGGGCTTCCAATTTCCAATAATCGCTAAATGATGTTGATACACTCGATATACAACCAGTGCATAGGCGGATTACGAGAACTTCTAGTCTCCATTACCTATATAACACATGATTCACTATGCCTGATCCCACATTCCACTGTACGAATACTTAACACACATCAATCATCCATTCATACCACGAAAGTCATTCAGAAATTTCCCTATGCCATAAACAACTCAATCATCTCAATCGATCCAATAAGAGAATACCACCATACCACTAGATATTATAAGTTTACAGTACCTTGTCCCTTTTTGACCATATACTTTGCCATATCACTAGAATAGCAGTACCATTTTTTTTTCCTTAATCACCAGAAAGATCGATTCTTAGATCACCTGCAGCTGCCCGCGCTGCTCAATAATTTTTAATGACTTCCCATATATTATGAATTGATCTCAAAACCGTAAATATGCCATTATGAGCTTCCCATAACACATCGCATATACCATACCACACTAAGGTAACATGGAAACTTCTATCCCTTTCCTACGCCACAAATATCGACGCGCTCAACTAGTCAAGGACTTCCATGATTCCATATAGAGGAAAAGTAATTACACATTCCATGCTTCACATACCGACAGGAATATACTCACTTTCAAACCACAATAGAACACATCACAAACTCTTTCTCCCAATTCATTGCGTAAGTTTAACTGCCAGGACGGAGTCCTTTTACCCACATTGAGCTACACAACTTCCAGCACTCAAGAGCTTTGTTGCACAATATCTGCGAGTCTCATTACTTCGAACACATACCAGGAATTATTCGTACCCTTATCATACCGTTTCAGTTTATTAACAAGTTGTTCCATTTACTCAATTTCCTTTCTGAATCATCTTTAACTTAGTACTAGCCTTTACTGTAGCACTACATTATCTCAACTCATGTTACCACACGAGACTCATACACAAGACTACACGGTCTAAGGCTCACAGGCCGCTGAATAATCTCTCAATGTTTCCCAGAAGTACCACATTCTATAATACTTTATTTTGAAGAACTTCTTGCTATTTTTGAATTCGTTATCATTACTCTCCAATATAGATACATAGAATCTCATCATTCACATATCATTACACAAGTCTTGATCCCTTCTAACGAAATCACCGTCTTTAGCCACATACACAATCTTAAGATACCTTACTGTTACAAGCAAAATCTTGAACACCGCATCCTGCTTATTGGTATCAAAGCCATGTTAGTTTACTACAGCATGAGTAGCTAAATACATATTGTCTAGGACACTAGGTATACTATGATTATTTGTTTATACTAGTTAAATATCGTCTTTATGTTCATAGTATCTTTTTAAACAAAAAATTGTTTATAGCCTGAGGTGTAGAATGTCTGTTGAATTTGAAGTTGTCGATTAATTTACGACTTTAGACTTTGGTCGGCCCGAAAGGAATCTCTGTAAGGCCTAAGAGAGAGGCAAGATTGATTCAAGGTGGTCCGGTCCCTAAGATAATTCAACAAATTCTAGTAATATCCAAGATAGGCTTAAAAACAATGTTTTGTTATAAAATTTACTATTTACATAATTCTGATATTTATCTTTTATTAACTTTTAATCATAGTACTTTCTAGTTTCCTAAGACAATCTCTTTCTCATGAATTCTAGAAATCAGAATACTATTAATAGTGTTAATGTTTCAATTTCAAAAATTGAAAATGATTTACAAAACTGGGATATTCCTAAAGAATCTTTTGAAAAGATTTACCAACTTGGAAACTTTTCTATTTTTAAAAAGTTTAATATTAAAACTTGTGAATCTACTATTGCCATTAATAATAGTCTTGAAACTATTAAGTTGTTAATATCTGCCGACATAGATCGTTATAAAAAAGATTTCCAATTTTTACATATTGGATTAGTACAAGTTGCTGTTAAACCTTTGTTTAGAAAAGGCTTAAACATTCCTATCTGTCTACTTCTTCGTGATGATAGACTGTTGAACTTTGACGACTCACTTTTAGGAGTCTTAGAAAGTAACCTAGCTAATGGCCCAGTTTACTTTAATTGTTATCCCAATTTTTCAGTTGATATCCATGACCCCAATATCATGGATACTTTGACACTTAATGTCAAAACCAAAAATATGAACAGTAAGATAGACACAAGAGAAATAGCTATAATATACCGCGTATATTATAAGCTTATGAAAACCACTATAGCTCCTAAAGCTATAACGGCTAGTGCCAAAGGTTTTACCATGCTCATGGAAGCTAACCAAGAGCACGGAACTACTTTTGTTCCTAGACTTCTAAGATGGAGTGACATCTTATCGGATGAAGAATGGAAGTTTGATTCCATAACAAATCCAACTCCACCCCAACCCGAAAGATCTCAAATTGATAGGGTTATTCAATTTCCTGATGGATCTATTAACCTTAAGTTTTTAAGATCCAATTCTATTAATCAAAGTTCATCAAGCAGACGACTATCGTCAGCTAGACCCTCTTCTTCTCACAACAAAGAAGAAAACGAACACAGTATTAATATTGAACCAGGGAAATTCCATGGTGTTGACTTTTCCAACACTATTCCCAAGGTTTATTATGAGGACTCTGGAAGTCCTACTCCTAGTGATATGAAACCTGATAAACCTAGGAATTCCATAGGTGTTTTAACCTCCGACAAAGACTTTGTTCCTAACGAAGATCTTCTAAATACTTGGTGGGATCTCCCTGAGCATAAAACCAAAGTAGATTGGTATAAAGCCACTTACCCTAGGCATAAAAGGATTGCCTTTAGAGATAATTGGTTTATAGATATGAAAAGGTTCAGAACAGAAATAGAATTCTTTAGATGGTTCGAATGTTCTGGACAAATAGATGATACCCAATCATCCCTTCAAACCTTAGTCAATAGGTGGTACACTAGAGACCAAACAATTGACAGTATAACTCCTCCATTAGAAGGACTTAAAATTCCTTATAGGAAAGAAGTTATTATTGCTTCACCTTTTAAGATGAATATTGAGAAAACAGATTCTCCTGTTAAGACTGAGGATATCAATAGAATCCTAGAACAGAATAATTATACCAACCAAGTTCTTCACGTTGTTTCCAAACAAATAGAACAAATCCCTCTTAAAGACAGTTCGATAACAAATCGACCTAGTACTTCAAAAACTTTTGATAGGATTGAGACAAATCCAGTTTTCAAAATTCCTAAATTTTCTAAAGAAAAATTCCCTGAGTTTTCTAAAGACCTTAGCAACAGCGATGCTATGTTAGAAAAAATTAGTGAACAGCTATCTAAGCTGAATATTACAAAAGGCAATAAACTCAGTACCCTACAAGATAGGCAACCTAATATGAGGAATTTTTATCCTAGACCTTCCTTCCCCGATACTCAGTTTGAGGAAGATAACCTCCATCCAAGCTCTTATACCGAAGGAAACGGTATTACTGAATGGAATATAGATGGCATGGCAGAAGGCCAAATCTATAACAAATTACAGGAAATGGGAATTTCTGTAACTGCCTATAAAATGAGAGGTGCTTCTGATAAGCACGCTGCAAATAGAATCATTGCAGGCTTTACTGGTATTTTAAAAAATTGGTGGGACAATTATCTCACTGAAATGGACAATCTTAGAAAGTAACCTAGCTAATGGCCCAGTTTACTTTAATTGTTATCCCAATTTTTCAGTTGATATCCATGACCCCAATATCATGGATACTTTGACACTTAATGTCAAAACCAAAAATATGAACAGTAAGATAGACACAAGAGAAATAGCTATAATATACCGCGTATATTATAAGCTTATGAAAACCACTATAGCTCCTAAAGCTATAACGGCTAGTGCCAAAGGTTTTACCATGCTCATGGAAGCTAACCAAGAGCACGGAACTACTTTTGTTCCTAGACTTCTAAGATGGAGTGACATCTTATCGGATGAAGAATGGAAGTTTGATTCCATAACAAATCCAACTCCACCCCAACCCGAAAGATCTCAAATTGATAGGGTTATTCAATTTCCTGATGGATCTATTAACCTTAAGTTTTTAAGATCCAATTCTATTAATCAAAGTTCATCAAGCAGACGACTATCGTCAGCTAGACCCTCTTCTTCTCACAACAAAGAAGAAAACGAACACAGTATTAATATTGAACCAGGGTAACAAATCGACCTAGTACTTCAAAAACTTTTGATAGGATTGAGACAAATCCAGTTTTCAAAATTCCTGAATTTTCTAAAGAAAAATTCCCTGAGTTTTCTAAAGACCTTAGCAACAGCGATGCTATGTTAGAAAAAATTAGTGAACAGCTTTCCAAGCTGAATATTACAAAAGGTAATAAACTCAGTACCCTACAAGATAGGCAACCTAATATGAGGAATTTTTATCCTAGACCTTCCTTCCCTGATACTCAGTTTGAGGAAGATAACCTCCATCCAAGCTCTTATACCGAAGGAAACGGTATTACTGAATGGAATATAGATGGCATGGCAGAAGGCCAAATCTATAACAAATTACAGGAAATGGGAATTTCTGTAACTGCCTATAAAATGAGAGGTGCTTCTGATAAGCACGCTGCAAATAGAATTATTGCAGGCTTTACTGGTATTTTAAAAAATTGGTGGGACAATTATCTCACTGAAATGGACAAAGGCACTATTCTTAATGCCACTGTCCTTAAACAAGTTGTTAAAACAGAAAACAACTCCAACACAACCACTGAGGTTACAGCTGAAGATGCATTCGCCACTTTGGCCTATAGCATAGCCAAACACTTTGTAGGTGAACCCCGTTTATTCCAAGATAGGAGTCTCGAAATCCTTAATAATTTATACTGCAAGAAATTGACCGATTTTAGGTGGTATAAAGATATGTTCCTCAATAAAGTCATGATTAGGCAAGATTGCAATAATGATTATTGGAAGGAACGATTTATTAGTGGTCTACCCTCTCACTTTGCTGAGAAGGTTAGAACTAAAATCAAAGATAGATGTGAAGGGAAAATCCCTTACCATCTCCTCTCTTATGGAGACCTTATTAGCGTAACTACGATTACTGCTATGGAACTTTGTACTGACCTTAAGCTTAAAGATCAGCTTAAGAAAGAAAGAAGTTTGACTTCCAATGAACTAGGAAGTTTTTGTCAGGACTTCGGATTCCCTGCTATAAAACCTCCTTCAGCTAGAAAAGATAGCAAAAACCACAGAGAAGGTGGTAAAAAGGTTTTTAAAACTAAAGGTTTTAGAAAAACCATTCAACATAGGGAAACTCCTAAAAAGAAATTCAGGAGAAAAACTTCTGACAAAATAGACACATGCTGGACATGTGGACGAAAGGGACATAGGTCAAACCAATGCCCCAGGAATAAGAAAAAGAAAAACAAAGTCAACCTTCTAGAGGTTGATGATGAAACCAAACAGAAACTCTTCTCCATTTTAGAAGAAGAAGAAACTGAGTCTGATCCATACTCCTCTGAGAGTGAATCAGAAAACAGTGATGACGAGTTCATCAATGTTGCTCAAGACTCAGATGACAGTGAAACCTGTGATTGCACAGGAACATACTGTCTTTGTGAGGCAAAATCCATAAGGGTTCTTTCTGAACAAACTGCAGAAACCCTATTTGCCACCATTGAACATATCAATGATGATGATGTTAAAAGGAATTACCTTTTAGAACTTCAAAAGCTTG
This sequence comes from Nicotiana noctiflora, assembly GCA_032618575.1. NCBI lineage: Eukaryota > Viridiplantae > Streptophyta > Magnoliopsida > Solanales > Solanaceae > Nicotiana > Nicotiana noctiflora. The sequence continues at coordinate 120,943 of JASVEL010000505.1, read as the reverse complement.
TCTCCAGACAAAAGTCTGAAAGACCTCAGGTAGAACCTTTTAGCATGAAGCAAATTATGAGTCGTTTTGACTCAAGGAAGGAAGAACCTTCCATTAATGAGCTTCGTAGTGAAATTAAGCTTCTCAAAGAAGAAGTTAGAGAAATTAAATCAAGACTTCATAAAGTCGAGATTGATGCTCTTACTGAACAAGTTCTTAGAACAGCTCATAGTCCTAAGAATCAAGACATAGGATCTACCTATGATTCAGATACTTCTCAATCCCCTAACTATAAATCCAATACTGACATTGCATCTACTAGTAGAGCAGCTGGTATTGACCAAATCACTAAAGTTAGACCACAAAGCTCTCATATTCTGATAAAGCTGGTTGTTAATGATAATTTTGTCCTAAACAAAATAGCTTTATTAGATAGTGGTGCAGATAGAAACTGCATTATTGAAGGACTAATCCCTACTAAATATCTTAGAAAGGGATCTACAAAGCTCTATAGCGCCACTGGTGAGCGTATTTTAATAGATTACAAATTATTTGATGCTCATATCTGTAATAATGGTATTTGCTTAAAAAATGATTTTGTAATTACCAAAAATATAAATGAAGAAATTATTTTGGGAATACCTTTTATTACCCAAATAAAACCTTTTATCACTGGTTTTGAAGATATCAAAACAACTATTCTAGGAAAAGAAATTTCCTTCCCTTTTATTAAAACTCTTTCTAAAGAAGAAAGCCTATTTTTGCATGACAAAACTACTTTTAAGATAAATCTTATTTCTCAACAAATACGATTTTTAAAGGATGATATCCAAATTAAACAAATTGAGCAAATTTTAAAAACCCCGGGGATAGTAACTAAGATTGCTAAACTCCAGGAGACTTTTGAAAAAGAAATTTGCTCAGATTTTCCAAATGCTTTTTGGGCCAGAAAAGCCCATACTATTGATCTCCCTTATATAGACGGTTTTGATGAAAAAACCATTTCTACTAAAGCCAGGCCCATTCAAATGAACCAGGCTTTAATGGAAATTTGTAAAAAGGAGATTAATACCCTTTTGTCTAATAAATTAATTAGGCCTTCTAAATCACCTTGGAGTTGTTCAGCCTTTTATGTTAATAATGCTGCTGAACAAGAAAGAGGAGCCCCTAGGCTAGTTATCAATTATAAACCCTTAAACAAGGCTTTAAAATGGATTAGGTACCCTATTCCTAACAAACGTGATCTTCTAAAGAGAACGTTTAAAGCCAATGTTTACAGTAAGTTTGATATGAAATCAGGCTTTTGGCAAATTCAGATTTCTGAAAAAGACAAGTACAAAACCGCTTTTAATGTACCATTCGGACAATACGAATGGAACGTTATGCCTTTTGGGCTCAAAAATGCCCCTTCTGAATTTCAAAATATAATGAATGATATTTTCAACCATATTAGTCATTTTTCAATAGTATATATTGATGATGTTTTAATATTTTCTGAAAATATAGATTCTCATTTTAAACATTTAAATGTTTTCTTTCAAACAGTTAAGCACAATGGGTTAGTAGTTAGTGCTAAGAAAATCAAGCTATTTCAAACCCAAATACGTTTTTTGGGCCATGATTTATATCAAGGGACTTACAAGCCCATTTGTAGAGCCATTGAGTTCTCAGATAAATTCCCCAATGTCATCACTGAGAAAACCCAATTGCAAAGGTTTTTAGGAAGCCTCAATTATGTTGCGGACTTCATTCCTAAGATCCGACAAATCTGTAAGCCTTTATACGATAGGCTTAAAAAGATCCCTATTCCATGGGGAGATAATCAGACTAAGGCAGTCATAGAAGTCAAAAGACTGGTTAAGAATCTACCATGTCTTGGGATATCTAACCCTGACTTTTTTATGATTGTTGAAACAGATGCCTCTGAACTCGGTTATGGAGGTATACTGAAACAAAGGAAGGACTCTAAGAGTCCTGAACAATTAGTTAGATTCACCTCTGGAGTCTGGAACTCCGCCCAAGCTAATTACAGTACTGTTAAAAAGGAAGTACTTTCCATTGTTCTTTGTATTACAAAGTTCCAAGACGATCTTATAAACAAAGAATTTTTGATTAGGGTAGATTGTAAATCTCCTAAAGATATCCTGCAAAAGGATGTTAAAAATCTTGTCTCTAAACAAATATTTGCTAGATGGCAAGCTTTATTATCCAGTTTTGATTTTACTATAGAATATCTCAAGGGAGAAGATAATTCTCTCCCAGACTTTCTAACACGTGAATTCTTGCAGGAAAAGCAATGAGAGGAGCCCGCCAAGGAGCAAGGCCCTCAGGAAGCAGGCCCACAACAAGTGGTCCAAAAATTAATTCTCCCCCAGGCCCATTTGCAATTAGGCCTGAATTAAGCCTCTTGCCAATAAGGCCAGAATTAGGACAGAATAGATATTCTGCCCTAGCCCAACTACCACCAGTTGGCCCAATCTCTTTCCCCTCACTACCTTCGAGTAGTTCTTCAAAAAAGCCCTTTCAAAAGGATCCCGAACCAAGTTCGGCTTCTCCCTCGGGAAAACTAAGATTTTCCCACATACCAACCAGTGACTCCTACGCAATGAAAACTCCCGAGAGTTTTGTTGAAGCAGTATCCCCAGCTGCTACTCCCCTTCCAAAGTCTGTTAAAGAAAAATTTGAGTTTATCTCTTTACAGACTTCTCCCATCTTTGCCCTTGACAAAGATTATGAAAACTTCGAGGTTAAACACCTTTTGAAACCTCTCTTCAATAATAGAGATTATGTTGACACAGATAGCCATTTAAAAACTAGAAAGTTTTTTGAATTTATCTTAATAGATACTGGTTCTATCGAAATAGAACATGAGTTAAGCGATAGATCAGACCCTGAAAGCATCGCCTACTCAAAATTCACCATTAAGAAAATCCTCTCTCCCTTCGAATGGAAGGTAGATCATCTTTTAACCCCTATAAGTCTTTCTAGAAAGTACAATCCTCAAACCTACAACTGGTTTGACTACCGTAACGCCTGGTTCAACTTCCTATTCTTACGGCCAATTTCTCATACTTGGTTCGTAAAGTATAGTCCAGAAGTCTCAGCTTCTGTTATCCCTAGGTGGTTCTACGATTGGTGGAACTGTTTCGGAGGAAACCAAAATGTTCTTCCAAAACCCTTCTTAGAGAAATTTCCTCAATTCCAACATGAGGAAGGAATCTCTACTTTACCAGACAACATTAAGTTGTGTAAATACTTCATTAAGAAAAGAATTTCTTATATTCTTAACTGGACCTTTGTAAAAGCAGAATTTGACAGGATTAAATACTTGTCAAGAGAGATCAAAATCAAAGGCTGGACTCCAGCAAAGAAAGAGCCAGCTAATCAATCAATCACTCCTTCCAAGAAAGGTTCAACCTCATCTTCTCAACCATCTCCTTCAAAAGAGGAATTGAAGAAGAAATTACAGAAAGCCTTGTCTGAGCTAGATGATAATCCAGACGAAGAAGCTATCATGCAACTTCTAGAAGAAGCCTCATCATCACAAAGTGATGACAACGGTGACATGCTGAATCCCCGAGCTTTAGCTAGTTCGTACCTAAACCCTTTTGATTAATAATCACTAATTGAGGTTTATTAAAAAACCGGAATAATTAGACTTTCGGATAGAGGTCAAAGACCGGAATTATCTAGAAAGTAATAGAAGAGTCCCGAAGGGACGGAATTTCTATTTGATTATTAAATCAATAGGCCCCAGCCACCGAAAGTCCTTTGGACTAATTCGGAGACAGCATCTCTTTTAGTCAAAAAGAGAATAGGAAGATAAACTTTACTTTATCATTACCCGACAAGGGAAAACTGATAAAGTTTATCTTCCTGCCTGTTATCTACTACAAGTGGAGAATGGGCCCTATCCATTATCTACGAAAGTGGGAAATGGACCCTACTTATCATCTAGCAACCTATCAAATGGATTGCTTTTGATAAGAATCTTATCTCTTTCGGTCTATAAAAGACTTGTAATTCATTTAGAGAAACATCAGAAAATTTCCACAATACAATTTTCTTTGTAATTCTCTCTGTATCTCCTTGTAATCAATGAAGGCATTTGCCACTATGCAATAAAAATACCCTGTTCTTGTAAGTCTTCTTTACTGCTTTCATAATTGTTTAAATTTCCGCACTTGATCCTTAAGCCTATCTTGGATATTACTAGAATTTGTTGAATTATCTTAGGGACCGGACCACCTTGAATCAATCTTGCCTCTCTCTTAGGCCTTACAGAGATTCCTTTCGGGCTGACCAAAGTCTAAAGTCGTAAATTAATCGACAACTTCAAATTCAACAGACATTCTACACCTCAGGCTATAAACAATTTTTTGTTTAAAAAGATACTATGAACATAATTCTGATATTTATCTTTTATTAACTTTTAATCATAGTACTTTCTAGTTTCCTAAGACAATCTCTTTCTCATGAATTCTAGAAATCAGAATACTATTAATAGTGTTAATGTTTCAATTTCAAAAATTGAAAATGATTTACAAAACTGGGATATTCCTAAAGAATCTTTTGAAAAGATTTACCAACTTGGAAACTTTTCTATTTTTAAAAAGTTTAATATTAAAACTTGTGAATCTACTATTGCCATTAATAATAGTCTTGAAACTATTAAGTTGTTAATATCTGCCGACATAGATCGTTATAAAAAAGATTTCCAATTTTTACATATTGGATTAGTACAAGTTGCTGTTAAACCTTTGTTTAGAAAAGGTTTAAATATTCCTATCTGTCTACTTCTTCGTGATGATAGACTATTAAACTTTGACGACTCACTTTTAGGAGTCTTAGAAAGTAACCTCGCCAATGGCCCGGTTTACTTTAATTGTTATCCCAATTTTTCAGTTGATATCCATGACCCCAATATCATGGATACTTTGACACTTAATGTCAAAACCAAAAATATGAACAGTAAGATAGACACAAGAGAAATAGCTATAATATACCGCGTATATTATAAGCTTATGAAAACCACTATAGCTCCTAAAGCTATAACGGCTAGTGCCAAAGGTTTTACCATGCTCATGGAAGCTAACCAAGAGCACGGAACTACTTTTGTTCCTAGACTTCTAAGATGGAGTGACATCTTATCGGATGAAGAATGGAAGTTTGATTCCATAACAAATCCAACTCCACCCCAACCCGAAAGATCTCAAATCGATAGGGTTATTCAATTTCCTGATGGATCTATTAACCTTAAGTTTTTAAGATCCAATTCTATTAATCAAGGTTCATCAAGCAGACGACTATCGTCAGCTAGACCCTCTTCTTCTCACAACAAAGAAGAAAACGAACACAGTATTAATATTGAACCAGGGAAATTCCATGGTGTTGACTTTTCCAACACTATTCCCAAGGTTTATTATGAGGACTCTGGAAGTCCTACTCCTAGTGATATGAAACCTGATAAACCTAGGAATTCCATAGGTGTTTTAACCTCCGACAAAGACTTTGTTCCTAACGAAGATCTTCTAAATACTTGGTGGGATCTCCCTGAGCATAAAACCAAAGTAGATTGGTATAAAGCCACTTACCCTAGGCATAAAAGGATTGCCTTTAGAGATAATTGGTTTATAGATATGAAAAGGTTCAGAACAGAAATAGAATTCTTTAGATGGTTCGAATGTTCTGGACAAATAGATGATACCCAATCATCCCTTCAAACCTTAGTCAATAGGTGGTACACTAGAGACCAAACAATTGACAGTATAACTCCTCCATTAGAAGGACTTAAAATTCCTTATAGGAAAGAAGTTATTATTGCTTCACCTTTTAAGATGAATATTGAGAAAACAGATTCTCCTGTTAAGACTGAGGATATCAATAGAATCCTAGAACAGAATAATTATACCAACCAAGTTCTTCACGTTGTTTCCAAACAAATAGAACAAATCCCTCTTAAAGACAGTTCGATAACAAATCGACCTAGTACTTCAAAAACTTTTGATAGGATTGAGACAAATCCAGTTTTCAAAATTCCTGAATTTTCTAAAGAAAAATTCCCTGAGTTTTCTAAAGACCTTAGCAACAGCGATGCTATGTTAGAAAAAATTAGTGAACAGCTATCTAAGCTGAATATTACAAAAGGCAATAAACTCAGTACCCTACAAGATAGGCAACCTAATATGAGGAATTTTTATCCTAGACCTTCCTTCCCCGATACTCAGTTTGAGGAAGATAACCTCCATCCAAGCTCATATACCGAAGGAAACGGTATTACTGAATGGAATATAGATGGCATGGCAGAAGGCCAAATCTATAACAAATTACAGGAAATGGGAATTTCTGTAACTGCCTATAAAATGAGAGGTGCTTCTGATAAGCACGCTGCAAATAGAATTATTGCAGGATTTACTGGTATTTTAAAAAATTGGTGGGACAATTATCTCACCGAAATGGACAAAGGCACTATTCTTAATGCCACTGTCCTTAAACAAGTTGTTAAAACAGAAAACAACTCCAGCACAACCACTGAGGTTACAGCTGAAGATGCATTCGCCACTTTGGCCTATAGCATAGCCAAACACTTTGTAGGTGAACCCCGTTTATTCCAAGATAGGAGTCTCGAAATCCTTAATAATTTATACTGCAAGAAATTGACCGATTTTAGGTGGTATAAAGATATGTTCCTCAATAAAGTCATGATTAGGCAAGATTGCAATAATGATTATTGGAAGGAACGATTTATTAGTGGTCTACCCTCTCACTTTGCTGAGAAGGTTAGAACTAAAATCAAAGATAGATGTGAAGGGAAAATCCCTTACCATCTCCTCTCTTATGGAGACCTTATTAGCGTAACTACGATTACTGCTATGGAACTCTGTACTGACCTTAAGCTTAAAGATCAGCTTAAGAAAGAAAGAAGTTTGACTTCCAATGAACTAGGAAGTTTTTGTCAAGACTTCGGATTCCCTGCTATAAAACCTCCTTCAGCTAGAAAAGATAGCAAAAACCACAGAGAAGGTGGTAAAAAGGTTTTTAAAACTAAAGGTTTTAGAAAAACCATTCAACATAGGGAAACTCCTAAAAAGAAATTCAGGAGAAAAACTTCTGACAAAATAGACACATGCTGGACATGTGGACGAAAGGGACATAGGTCAAACCAATGCCCCAGGAATAAGAAAAAGAAAAACAAAGTCAACCTTCTAGAGGTTGATGATGAAACCAAACAGAAACTCTTCTCCATTTTAGAAGAAGAAGAAACTGAGTCTGATCCATACTCCTCTGAGAGTGAATCAGAAAACAGTGATGACGAGTTCATCAATGTTGCTCAAGACTCAGATGACAGTGAAACCTGTGATTGCACAGGAACATACTGTCTTTGTGAGGCAAAATCCATAAGGGTTCTTTCTGAACAAACTGCAGAAACCCTATTTGCCACCATTGAACATATCAATGATGATGATGTTAAAAGGAATTACCTTTTAGAACTTCAAAAGCTTGTCTCCAGACAAAAGTCTGAAAGACCTCAGGTAGAACCTTTTAGCATGAAGCAAATTATGAGTCGTTTTGACTCAAGGAAGGAAGAACCTTCCATTAATGAGCTTCGTAGTGAAATTAAGCTTCTCAAAGAAGAAGTTAGAGAAATTAAATCAAGACTTCATAAAGTCGAGATTGATGCTCTTACTGAACAAGTTCTTAGAACAGCTCATAGTCCTAAGAATCAAGACATAGGATCTACCTATGATTCAGATACTTCTCAATCCCCTAACTATAAATCCAATACTGACATTGCATCTACTAGTAGAGCAGCTGGTATTGACCAAATCACTAAAGTTAGACCACAAAGCTCTCATATTCTGATAAAGCTGGTTGTTAATGATAATTTTGTCCTAAACAAAATAGCTTTATTAGATAGTGGTGCAGATAGAAACTGCATTATTGAAGGACTAATCCCTACTAAATATCTTAGAAAGGGATCTACAAAGCTCTATAGCGCCACTGGTGAGCGTATTTTAATAGATTACAAATTATTTGATGCTCATATCTGTAATAATGGTATTTGCTTAAAAAATGATTTTGTAATTACCAAAAATATAAATGAAGAAATTATTTTGGGAATACCTTTTATTACCCAAATAAAACCTTTTATCACTGGTTTTGAAGATATCAAAACTACTATTCTAGGAAAAGAAATTTCCTTCCCTTTTATTAAAACTCTTTCTAAAGAAGAAAGCCTATTTTTGCATGACAAAACTACTTTTAAGATAAATCTTATTTCTCAACAAATACGATTTTTAAAGGATGATATCCAAATTAAACAAATTGAGCAAATTTTAAAAACCCCGGGGATAGTAACTAAGATTGCTAAACTCCAGGAGACTTTTGAAAAAGAAATTTGCTCAGATTTTCCAAATGCTTTTTGGGCCAGAAAAGCCCATACTATTGATCTCCCTTATATAGACGGTTTTGATGAAAAAACCATTTCTACTAAAGCCAGGCCCATTCAAATGAACCAGGCTTTAATGGAAATTTGTAAAAAGGAGATTAATACCCTTTTGTCTAATAAATTAATTAGGCCTTCTAAATCACCTTGGAGTTGTTCAGCCTTTTATGTTAATAATGCTGCTGAACAAGAAAGAGGAGCCCCTAGGCTAGTTATCAATTATAAACCCTTAAACAAGGCTTTAAAATGGATTAGGTACCCTATTCCTAACAAACGTGATCTTCTAAAGAGAACGTTTAAAGCCAATGTTTACAGTAAGTTTGATATGAAATCAGGCTTTTGGCAAATTCAGATTTCTGAAAAAGACAAGTACAAAACCGCTTTTAATGTACCATTCGGACAATACGAATGGAACGTTATGCCTTTTGGGCTCAAAAATGCCCCTTCTGAATTTCAAAATATAATGAATGATATTTTCAACCATATTAGTCATTTTTCAATAGTATATATTGATGATGTTTTAATATTTTCTGAAAATATAGATTCTCATTTTAAACATTTAAATGTTTTCTTTCAAACAATTAAGCACAATGGGTTAGTAGTTAGTGCTAAGAAAATCAAGCTATTTCAAACCCAAATACGTTTTTGGGCCATGATTTATATCAAGGGACTTACAAGCCCATTTGTAGAGCCATTGAGTTCTCAGATAAATTCCCCAATGTCATCACTGAGAAAACCCAATTGCAAAGGTTTTTAGGAAGCCTCAATTATGTTGCGGACTTCATTCCTAAGATCCGACAAATCTGTAAGCCTTTATACGATAGGCTTAAAAAGATCCCTATTCCATGGGGAGATAATCAGACTAAGGCAATCATAGAAGTCAAAAGACTGGTTAAGAATCTACCATGTCTTGGGATATCTAACCCTGACTTTTTTATGATTGTTGAAACAGATGCCTCTGAACTTGGTTATGGAGGTATACTGAAACAAAGGAAGGACTCTAAGAGTCCTGAACAATTAGTTAGATTCACCTCTGGAGTCTGGAACTCCGCCCAAGCTAATTACAGTACTGTTAAAAAGGAAGTACTTTCCATTGTTCTTTGTATTACAAAGTTCCAAGACGATCTTATAAACAAAGAATTTTTGATTAGGGTAGATTGTAAATCTGCTAAAGATATCCTGCAAAAGGATGTTAAAAATCTTGTCTCTAAACAAATATTTGCTAGATGGCAAGCTTTATTATCCAGTTTTGATTTTACTATAGAATATCTCAAGGGAGAAGATAATTCTCTCCCAGACTTTCTAACACGTGAATTCTTGCAGGAAAAGCAATGAGAGGAGCCCGCCAAGGAGCAAGGCCCTCAGAAAGCAGGCCCACAACAAGTGGTCCAAAAATTAATCCTCCAGGCCCATTCGCAATAAGGCCTGAATTAAGCCTCTTGCCAATAAGGCCAGAATTAGGACAGAATAGATATTCTGCCCTAGCCCAACTACCACCAGTTGGCCCAATCTCTTTCCCCTCACTACCTTCGAGTAGTCCGTCAAAAAAGGCTCAACTACCACTGGTTGGCCCAAACTCTTTCCCTTCACTACCTTCGAGTAGTTCTTCAAAAAAGCCCTTTCAAAAGGATCCCGAACCAAGTTCGGCTTCTCCTTCGGGAAAACTAAGATTTTCCCACATACCAACCAGTGACTCCTACGCAATGAAAACTCCTGAGAGTTTTGCTGAAGCAGTATCCCCAGCTGCTACACCCCTTCCAAAGTCTGTTAAAGAAAAATTTGAGTTTATCTCTTTACAAACTTCTCCCATCTTTGCCCTTGACAAAGATTATGAAAACTTCGAGGTTAAACACCTTTTGAAACCTCTCTTCAATAATAGAGATTATGTTGACACAGATAGCCATTTAAAAACTAGAAAGTTTTTTGAATTTATCTTAATAGATACTGGTTCTATCGAAATAGAACATGAGTTAAGCGATAGATCAGACCCTGAAAGCATCGCCTACTCAAAATTCACCATTAAGAAAATCCTCTCTCCCTTCGAATGGAAGGTAGATCATCTTTTAACCCCTATAAGTCTTTCTAGAAAGTACAATCCTCAAACCTACAACTGGTTTGACTACCGTAACGCCTGGTTCAACTTCCTATTCTTACGGCCAATTTCTCATACTTGGTTCGTAAAGTATAGTCCAGAAGTCTCAGCTTCTGTTATCCCTAGGTGGTTCTACGATTGGTGGAACTGTTTCGGAGGAAACCAAAATGTTCTTCCAAAACCCTTCTTAGAGAAATTTCCTCAATTCCAACATGAGGAAGGAATCTCTACTTTACCAGACAACATTAAGTTGTGTAAATACTTCATTAAGAAAAGAATTTCTTATATTCTTAACTGGACCTTTGTAAAAGCAGAATTTGACAGGATTAAATACTTGTCAAGAGAGATCAAAATCAAAGGCTGGACTCCAGCAAAGAAAGAGCCAGCTAATCAGTCAATCACTCCTTCCAAGAAAGGTTCAACCTCATCTTCTCAACCATCTCCTTCAAAAGAGGAATTGAAGAAGAAATTACAGAAAGCCTTGTCTGAGCTAGATGATAATCCAGACGAAGAAGCTATCATGCAACTTCTAGAAGAAGCCTCATCATCACAAAGTGATGACAACGGTGACATGCTGAATCCCCGAGCCTTAGCTAGTTCGTACCTAAACCCTTTTGATTAATAATCACTAATTGAGGTTTATTAAAAAACCGGAATAATTAGACTTTCGGATAGAGGTCAAAGACCGGAATTATCTAGAAAGTAATAGAAGAGTCCCGAAGGGACGGAATTTCTATTTGATTATTAAATCAATAGGCCCCAGCCACCGAAAGTCCTTTGGACTAATTCGGAGACAGCATCTCTTTTAGTCAAAAAGAGAATAGGAAGATAAACTTTACTTTATCATTACCCGACAAGGGAAAAACTGATAAAGTTTATCTTCCTGCCTGTTATCTACTACAAGTGGAGAATGGGCCCTATCCATTATCTACGAAAGTGGGAAATGGACCCTACTTATCATCTAGCAACCTATCAAATGGATTGCTTTTGATAAGAATCTTATCTCTTTCAGTCTATAAAAGACTTGTAATTCATTTAGAGAAACATCAGAAAATTTCCACAATACAATTTTCTTTGTAATTCTCTCTGTATCTCCTTGTAATCAATGAAGGCATTTGCCACTATGCAATAAAAATACCCTGTTCTTGTAAGTCTTCTTTACTGCTTTCATAATTGTTTAAATTTCCTTTTAGCATGAAGCAAATTATGAGTCGTTTTGACTCAAGGAAGGAAGAACCTTCCATTAATGAGCTTCGTAGTGAAATTAAGCTTCTCAAAGAAGAAGTTAGAGAAATTAAATCAAGACTTCATAAAGTCGAGATTGATGCTCTTACTGAACAAGTTCTTAGAATAGCTCATAGTCCTAAGAATCAAGACATAGGATCTACCTATGATTCAGATACTTCTCAATCCCCTAACTATAAATCCAATACTGACATTGCATCTACTAGTAGAGCAGCTGGTATTGACCAAATCACTAAAGTTAGACCACAAAGCTCTCATATTCTGATAAAGCTGGTTGTTAATGATAATTTTGTCCTAAACAAAATAGCTTTATTAGATAGTGGTGCAGATAGAAACTGCATTATTGAAGGACTAATCCCTACTAAATATCTTAGAAAGGGATCTACAAAGCTCTATAGCGCCACTGGTGAGCGTATTTTAATAGATTACAAATTATTTGATGCTCATATCTGTAATAATGGTATTTGCTTAAAAAATGATTTTGTAATTACCAAAAATATAAATGAAGAAATTATTTTGGGAATACCTTTTATTACCCAAATAAAACCTTTTATCACTGGTTTTGAAGATATCAAAACAACTATTCTAGGAAAAGAAATTTCCTTCCCTTTTATTAAAACTCTTTCTAAAGAAGAAAGCCTATTTTTGCATGACAAAACTACTTTTAAGATAAATCTTATTTCTCAACAAATACGATTTTTAAAGGATGATATCCAAATTAAACAAATTGAGCAAATTTTAAAAACCCCGGGGATAGTAACTAAGATTGCTAAACTCCAGGAGACTTTTGAAAAAGAAATTTGCTCAGATTTTCCAAATGCTTTTTGGGCCAGAAAAGCCCATACTATTGATCTCCCTTATATAGACGGTTTTGATGAAAAAACCATTTCTACTAAAGCCAGGCCCATTCAAATGAACCAGGCTTTAATGGAAATTTGTAAAAAGGAGATTAATACCCTTTTGTCTAATAAATTAATTAGGCCTTCTAAATCACCTTGGAGTTGTTCAGCCTTTTATGTTAATAATGCTGCTGAACAAGAAAGAGGAGCCCCTAGGCTAGTTATCAATTATAAACCCTTAAACAAGGCTTTAAAATGGATTAGGTACCCTATTCCTAACAAACGTGATCTTCTAAAGAGAACGTTTAAAGCCAATGTTTACAGTAAGTTTGATATGAAATCAGGCTTTTGGCAAATTCAGATTTCTGAAAAAGACAAGTACAAAACCGCTTTTAATGTACCATTCGGACAATACGAATGGAACGTTATGCCTTTTGGGCTCAAAAATGCCCCTTCTGAATTTCAAAATATAATGAATGATATTTTCAACCATATTAGTCATTTTTCAATAGTATATATTGATGATGTTTTAATATTTTCTGAGAAAATATAGATTCTCATTTTAAACATTTAAATGTTTTCTTTCAAACAGTTAAGCACAATGGGTTAGTAGTTAGTGCTAAGAAAATCAAGCTATTTCAAACCCAAATACGTTTTTTGGGCCATGATTTATATCAAGGGACTTACAAGCCCATTTGTAGAGCCATTGAGTTCTCAGATAAATTCCCCAATGTCATCACTGAGAAAACCCAATTGCAAAGGTTTTTAGGAAGCCTCAATTATGTTGCGGACTTCATTCCTAAGATCCGACAAATCTGTAAGCCTTTATACGATAGGCTTAAAAAGATCCCTATTCCATGGGGAGATAATCAGACTAAGGCAATCATAGAAGTCAAAAGACTGGTTAAGAATCTACCATGTCTTGGGATATCTAACCCTGACTTTTTTATGATTGTTGAAACAGATGCCTCTGAACTCGGTTATGGAGGTATACTGAAACAAAGGAAGGACTCTAAGAGTCCTGAACAATTAGTTAGATTCACCTCTGGAGTCTGGAACTCCGCCCAAGCTAATTACAGTACTGTTAAAAAAGAAGTACTTTCCATTGTTCTTTGTATTACAAAGTTCCAAGACGATCTTATAAACAAAGAATTTTTGATTAGGGTAGATTGTAAATCTGCTAAAGATATCCTGCAAAAGGATGTTAAAAATCTTGTCTCTAAACAAATATTTGCTAGATGGCAAGCTTTATTATCCAGTTTTGATTTTACTATAGAATATCTCAAGGGTCCAGATTTTCTAACACGTGAATTCTTGCAGAAAAAGAAATGAGAGGAGCCCGCCAAGGAGCAAGGCCCTCAGGAAGTAGGCCCACAACAAGTGGTCCAAAAATTAATTCTCCTCCAGGCCCATTTACAATAAGGCCTGAATTAAGCCTCTTGCCAATAAGGCTAGAATTAGGACAGAATAGATATTCTGCCCTAGCCCAACTACCACCAGTTGGCCCAATCTCTTTCCCCTCACTACCTTCGAGTAGTCCGTCAAAAAAGGCTCAACTACCACTGGTTGGCCCAAACTCTTTCCCTTCACTACCTTCGAGTAGTTCTTCAAAAAAGCCCTTTCAAAAGGATCCCGAACCAAGTTCGGCTTCTCCCTCGGGAAAACTAAGATTTTCCCACATACCAACCAGTGACTCCTACGCAATGAAAACTCCCGAGAGTTTTGTTGAAGCAGTATCCCCAGCTGCTACTCCCCTTCCAAAGTCTGTTAAAGAAAAATTTGAGTTTATCTCTTTACAGACTTCTCCCATCTTTGCCCTTGACAAAGATTATGAAAACTTCGAGGTTAAACACCTTTTGAAACCTCTCTTCAATAATAGAGATTATGTTGACACAGATAGCCATTTAAAAACTAGAAAGTTTTTTGAATTTATCTTAATAGATACTGGTTCTATCGAAATAGAACATGAGTTAAGCGATAGATCAGACCCTGAAAGCATCGCCTACTCAAAATTCACCATTAAGAAAATCCTCTCTCCCTTCGAATGGAAGGTAGATCATCTTTTAACCCCTATAAGTCTTTCTAGAAAGTACAATCCTCAAACCTACAACTGGTTTGACTACCGTAACGCCTGGTTCAACTTCCTATTCTTACGGCCAATTTCTCATACTTGGTTCGTAAAGTATAGTCCAGAAGTCTCAGCTTCTGTTATCCCTAGGTGGTTCTACGATTGGTGGAACTGTTTCGGAGGAAACCAAAATGTTCTTCCAAAACCCTTCTTAGAGAAATTTCCTCAATTCCAACATGAGGAAGGAATCTCTACTTTACCAGACAACATTAAGTTGTGTAAATACTTCATTAAGAAAAGAATTTCTTATATTCTTAACTGGACCTTTGTAAAAGCAGAATTTGACAGGATTAAATACTTGTCAAGAGAGATCAAAATCAAAGGCTGGACTCCAGCAAAGAAAGAGCCAGCTAATCAGTCAATCACTCCTTCCAAGAAAGGTTCAACCTCATCTTCTCAACCATCTCCTTCAAAAGAGGAATTGAAGAAGAAATTACAGAAAGCCTTGTCTGAGCTAGATGATAATCCAGACGAAGAAGCTATCATGCAACTTCTAGAAGAAGCCTCATCATCACAAAGTGATGACAACGGTGACATGCTGAATCCCCGAGCTTTAGCTAGTTCGTACCTAAACCCTTTTGATTAATAATCACTAATTGAGGTTTATTAAAAAACCGGAATAATTAGACTTTCAACAGTCTATCATCACGAAGAAGTAGACAGATAGGAATGTTTAAACCTTTTCTAAACAAAGGTTTAACAGCAACTTGTACTAATCCAATATGTAAAAATTGGAAATCTTTTTTATAACGATCTATGTCGGCAGATATTAACAACTTAATAGTTTCAAGACTATTATTAATGGCAATAGTAGATTCACAAGTTTTAATATTAAACTTTTTAAAAATAGAAAAGTTTCCAAGTTGGTAAATCTTTTCAAAAGATTCTTTAGGAATATCCCAGTTTTGTAAATCATTTTCAATTTTTGAAATTGAAACATTAACACTATTAATAGTATTCTGATTTCTAGAATTCATGAGAAAGAGATTGTCTTAGGAAACTAGAAAGTACTATGATTAAAAGTTAATAAAAGATAAATATCAGAATTATGTAAATAGTAAATTTTATAACAAAACATTGTTTTTAAGCCTATCTTGGATATTACTAGAATTTGTTGAATTATCTTAGGGACCGGACCACCTTGAATCAATCTTGCCTCTCTCTTAGGCCTTACAGAGATTCCTTTCGGGCCGACCAAAGTCTAAAGTCGTAAATTAATCGACAACTTCAAATTCAACAGACATTCTACACCTCAGGCTATAAACAATTTTTTGTTTAAAAAGATACTATGAACATAAAGACGATATTTAACTAGTATAAACAAATAATCATAGTATACCTAGTGTCCTAGACAATATGTATTTAGCTACTCATGCTGTAGTAAACTAACATGGTAATATCCAAGATAGGCTTAAGGATCAAGTGCGGAAATTTAAACAATTATGAAAGCAGTAAAGAAGACTTACAAGAACAGGGTATTTTTATTGCATAGTGGCAAATGCCTTCATTGATTACAAGGAGATACAGAGAGAATTACAAAGAAAATTGTATTGTGGAAATTTTCTGATGTTTCTCTAAATGAATTACAAGTCTTTTATAGACCGAAAGAGATAAGATTCTTATCAAAAGCAATCCATTTGATAGGTTGCTAGATGATAAGTAGGGTCCATTTCCCACTTTCGTAGATAATGGATAGGGCCCATTCTCCACTTGTAGTAGATAACAGGCAGGAAGATAAACTTTATCAGTTTTTCCCTTGTCGGGTAATGATAAAGTAAAGTTTATCTTCCTATTCTCTTTTGACTAAAAGAGATGCTGTCTCCGAATTAGTCCAAAGGACTTTCGGTGGCTGAGGCCTATTGATTTAATAATCAAATAGAAATTCCGTCCCTTCGGGACTCTTCTATTACTTTCTAGATAATTCCGGTCTTTGACCTCTATCCGAAAGTCTAATTATTCCGGTTTTTTAATAAACCTCAATTAGTGATTATTAATCAAAAGGGTTTAGGTACGAACTAGCTAAAGCTCGGGGATTCAGCATGTCACCGTTGTCATCACTTTGTGATGATGAGGCTTCTTCTAGAAGTTGCATGATAGCTTCTTCGTCTGGATTATCATCTAGCTCAGACAAGGCTTTCTGTAATTTCTTCTTCAATTCCTCTTTTGAAGGAGATGGTTGAGAAGATGAGGTTGAACCTTTCTTGGAAGGAGTGATTGACTGATTAGCTGGCTCTTTCTTTGCTGGAGTCCAGCCTTTGATTTTGATCTCTCTTGACAAGTATTTAATCCTGTCAAATTCTGCTTTTACAAAGGTCCAGTTAAGAATATAAGAAATTCTTTTCTTAATGAAGTATTTACACAACTTAATGTTGTCTGGTAAAGTAGAGATTCCTTCCTCATGTTGGAATTGAGGAAATTTCTCTAAGAAGGGTTTTGGAAGAACATTTTGGTTTCCTCCGAAACAGTTCCACCAATCGTAGAACCACCTAGGGATAACAGAAGCTGAGACTTCTGGACTATACTTTACGAACCAAGTATGAGAAATTGGCCGTAAGAATAGGAAGTTGAACCAGGCGTTACGGTAGTCAAACCAGTTGTAGGTTTGAGGATTGTACTTTCTAGAAAGACTTATAGGGGTTAAAAGATGATCTACCTTCCATTCGAAGGGAGAGAGGATTTTCTTAATGGTGAATTTTGAGTAGGCGATGCTTTCAGGGTCTGATCTATCGCTTAACTCATGTTCTATTTCGATAGAACCAGTATCTATTAAGATAAATTCAAAAAACTTTCTAGTTTTTAAATGGCTATCTGTGTCAACATAATCTCTATTATTGAAGAGAGGTTTCAAAAGGTGTTTAACCTCGAAGTTTTCATAATCTTTGTCAAGGGCAAAGATGGGAGAAGTCTGTAAAGAGATAAACTCAAATTTTTCTTTAACAGACTTTGGAAGGGGAGTAGCAGCTGGGGATACTGCTTCAGCAAAACTCTCAGGAGTTTTCATTGCGTAGGAGTCACTGGTTGGTATGTGGGAAAATCTTAGTTTTCCCGAGGGAGAAGCCGAACTTGGTTCGGGATCCTTTTGAAAGGGCTTTTTTGAAGAACTACTCGAAGGTAGTGAAGGGAAAGAGTTTGGGCCAACCAGTGGTAGTTGAGCCTTTTTTGACGGACTACTCGAAGGTAGTGAGGGGAAAGAGATTGGGCCAACTGGTGGTAGTTGGGCTAGGGCAGAATATCTATTCTGTCCTAATTCCGGCCTTATTGGCAAGAGGCTTAATTCAGGCCTAATTGCAAATGGGCCTGGGGGAGAATTAATTTTTGGACCACTTGTTGTGGGCCTGCTTCCTGAGGGCCTTGCTCCTTGGCGGGCTCCTCTCATTGCTTTTCCTGCAAGAATTCACGTGTTAGAAAGTCTGGGAGAGAATTATCTTCTCCCTTGAGATATTCTATAGAAAAATCAAAACTGGATAATAAAGCTTGCCATCTAGCAAATATTTGTTTAGAGACAAGATTTTTAACATCCTTTTGCAGGATATCTTTAGCAGATTTACAATCTACCCTAATCAAAAATTCTTTGTTTATAAGATCGTCTTGGAACTTTGTAATACAAAGAACAATGGAAAGTACTTCCTTTTTAACAGTACTGTAATTAGCTTGGGCGGAGTTCCAGACTCCAGAGGTGAATCTAACTAATTGTTCAGGACTCTTAGAGTCTAATGGAGGATACTGCTTTGATACCAATAAGCAGGATCAAGTGCGGAAATTTAAACAATTATGAAAGCAGTAAAGAAGACTTACAAGAACAGGGTATTTTTATTGCATAGTGGCAAATGCCTTCATTGATTACAAGGAGATACAGAGTTCCATAGCAGTAATCGTAGTTACGCTAATAAGGTCTCCATAAGAGAGGAGATGGTAAGGGATTTTCCCTTCACATCTATCTTTGATTTTAGTTCTAACCTTCTCAGCAAAGTGAGAGGGTAGACCACTAATAAATCGTTCCTTCCAATAATCATTATTGCAATCTTGCCTAATCATGACTTTATTGAGGAACATATCTTTATACCACCTAAAATCGGTCAATTTCTTGCAGTATAAATTATTAAGGATTTCGAGACTCCTATCTTGGAATAAACGGGGTTCACCTACAAAGTGTTTGGCTATGCTATAGGCCAAAGTGGCGAATGCATCTTCAGCTGTAACCTCAGTGGTTGTGCTGGAGTTGTTTTCTGTTTTAACAACTTGTTTAAGGACAGTGGCATTAAGAATAGTGCCTTTGTCCATTTCAGTGAGATAATTGTCCCACCAATTTTTTAAAATACCAGTAAAGCCTGCAATGATTCTATTTGCAGCGTGCTTATCAGAAGCACCTCTCATTTTATAGGCAGTTACAGAAATTCCCATTTCCTGTAATTTGTTATAGATTTGGCCTTCTGCCATGCCATCTATATTCCATTCAGTAATACCGTTTCCTTCGGTATAAGAGCTTGGATGGAGGTTATCTTCCTCAAACTGAGTATCAGGGAAGGAAGGTCTAGGATAAAAATTCCTCATATTAGGTTGCCTATCTTGTAGGGTACTGAGTTTATTACCTTTTGTAATATTCAGCTTGGAAAGCTGTTCACTAATTTTTTCTAACATAGCATCGCTGTTGCTAAGGTCTTTAGAAAACTCAGGGAATTTTTCTTTAGAAAATTCAGGAATTTTGAAAACTGGATTTGTCTCAATCCTATCAAAAGTTTTTGAAGTACTAGGTCGATTTGTTATCGAACTGTCTTTAAGAGGGATTTGTTCTATTTGTTTGGAAACAACGTGAAGAACTTGGTTGGTATAATTATTCTGTTCTAGGATTCTATTGATATCCTCAGTCTTAACAGGAGAATCTGTTTTCTCAATATTCATCTTAAAAGGTGAAGCAATAATAACTTCTTTCCTATAAGGAATTTTAAGTCCTTCTAATGGAGGAGTTATACTGTCAATTGTTTGGTCTCTAGTGTACCACCTATTGACTAAGGTTTGAAGGGATGATTGGGTATCATCTATTTGTCCAGAACATTCGAACCATCTAAAGAATTCTATTTCTGTTCTGAACCTTTTCATATCTATAAACCAATTATCTCTAAAGGCAATCCTTTTATGCCTAGGGTAAGTGGCTTTATACCAATCTACTTTGGTTTTATGCTCAGGGAGATCCCACCAAGTATTTAGAAGATCTTCGTTAGGAACAAAGTCTTTGTCGGAGGTTAAAACACCTATGGAATTCCTAGGTTTATCAGGTTTCATATCACTAGGAGTAGGACTTCCAGAGTCCTCATAATAAACCTTGGGAATAGTGTTGGAAAAGTCAACACCATGGAATTTCCCTGGTTCAATATTAATACTGTGTTCGTTTTCTTCTTTGTTGTGAGAAGAAGAGGGTCTAGCTGACGATAGTCGTCTGCTTGATGAACCTTGATTAATAGAATTGGATCTTAAAAACTTAAGGTTAATAGATCCATCAGGAAATTGAATAACCCTATCAATTTGAGATCTTTCGGGTTGGGGTGGAGTTGGATTTGTTATGGAATCAAACTTCCATTCTTCATCCGATAAGATGTCACTCCATCTTAGAAGTCTAGGAACAAAAGTAGTTCCGTGCTCTTGGTTAGCTTCCATGAGCATGGTAAAACCTTTGGCACTAGCCGTTATAGCTTTAGGAGCTATAGTGGTTTTCATAAGCTTATAATATACGCGGTATATTATAGCTATTTCTCTTGTGTCTATCTTACTGTTCATATTTTTGGTTTTGACATTAAGTGTCAAAGTATCCATGATATTGGGGTCATGGATATCAACTGAAAAATTGGGATAACAATTAAAGTAAACCGGGCCATTAGCTAGGTTACTTTCTAAGACTCCTAAAAGTGAGTCGTCAAAGTTCAACAGTCTATCATCACGAAGAAGTAGACAGATAGGAATGTTTAAACCTTTTCTAAACAAAGGTTTAACAGCAACTTGTACTAATCCAATATGTAAAAATTGGAAATCTTTTTTATAACGATCTATGTCGGCAGATATTAACAACTTAATAGTTTCAAGACTATTATTAATGGCAATAGTAGATTCACAAGTTTTAATATTAAACTTTTTAAAAATAGAAAAGTTTCCAAGTTGGTAAATCTTTTCAAAAGATTCTTTAGGAATATCCCAGTTTTGTAAATCATTTTCAATTTTTGAAATTGAAACATTAACACTATTAATAGTATTCTGATTTCTAGAATTCATGAGAAAGAGATTGTCTTAGGAAACTAGAAAGTACTATGATTAAAAGTTAATAAAAGATAAATATCAGAATTATGTAAATAGTAAATTTTATAACAAAACATTGTTTTTAAGCCTATCTTGGATATTACTAGAATTTGTTGAATTATCTTAGGGACCGGACCACCTTGAATCAATCTTGCCTCTCTCTTAGGCCTTACAGAGATTCCTTTCTGGCTGACCAAAGTCTAAAGTCGTAAATTAATCGACAACTTCAAATTCAACAGACAAGACATTCTACACCTCAGGCTATAAACAATTTTTTGTTTAAAAAGATACTATGAACATAAAGACGATATTTAACTAGTATAAACAAATAATCATAGTATACCTAGTGTCCTAGACAATATGTATTTAGCTACTCATGCTGTAGTAAACTAACATTCAATAAAGCAGGATCAAGTGCGGAATTTAAACAAATATGAAAGCAATAAAGAAGACTTACAAGAACAGGGTATTTTTATTGCATAGTGGCAAATGCCTTCATTGATTACAAGGAGATACAGAGAGAATTACAAAGAAAATTGTATTGTGGAAATTTTCTGATGATCCTCTAAATGAATTACAAGTCTTTTATAGACCGAAAGAGATAAGATTCTTATCAAAAGCAATCCATTTGATAGGTTGCTAGATGATA
Organism: Nicotiana noctiflora; assembly: GCA_032618575.1. Taxonomy (NCBI): domain Eukaryota; kingdom Viridiplantae; phylum Streptophyta; class Magnoliopsida; order Solanales; family Solanaceae; genus Nicotiana; species Nicotiana noctiflora. The sequence continues at coordinate 99,280 of JASVEL010000505.1, read as the reverse complement.
AGTAGGGTCCATTTCCCACTTTCGTAGATAATGGATAGGGCCCATTCTCCACTTGTAGTAGATAACAGGCAGGAAGATAAACTTTATCAGTTTTTCCCTTGTCGGGTAATGATAAAGTAAAGTTTATCTTCCTATTCTCTTTTGACTAAAAGAGATGCTGTCTCCGAATTAGTCCAAAGGACTTTCGGTGGCTGGGGCCTATTGATTTAATAATCAAATAGAAATTCCGTCCCTTCGGGACTCTTCTATTACTTTCTAGATAATTCCGGTCTTTGACCTCTATCCGAAAGTCTAATTATTCCGGTTTTTTAATAAACCTCAATTAGTGATTATTAATCAAAAGGGTTTAGGTACGAACTAGCTAAAGCTCGGGGATTCAGCATGTCACCGTTGTCATCACTTTGTGATGATGAGGCTTCTTCTAGAAGTTGCATGATAGCTTCTTCGTCTGGATTATCATCTAGCTCAGACAAGGCTTTCTGTAATTTCTTCTTCAATTCCTCTTTTGAAGGAGATGGTTGAGAAGATGAGGTTGAACCTTTCTTGGAAGGAGTGATTGATTGATTAGCTGGCTCTTTCTTTGCTGGAGTCCAGCCTTTGATTTTGATCTCTCTTGACAAGTATTTAATCCTGTCAAATTCTGCTTTTACAAAGGTCCAGTTAAGAATATAAGAAATTCTTTTCTTAATGAAGTATTTACACAACTTAATGTTGTCTGGTAAAGTAGAGATTCCTTCCTCATGTTGGAATTGAGGAAATTTCTCTAAGAAGGGTTTTGGAAGAACATTTTGGTTTCCTCCGAAACAGTTCCACCAATCGTAGAACCACCTAGGGATAACAGAAGCTGAGACTTCTGGACTATACTTTACGAACCAAGTATGAGAAATTGGCCGTAAGAATAGGAAGTTGAACCAGGCGTTACGGTAGTCAAACCAGTTGTAGGTTTGAGGATTGTACTTTCTAGAAAGACTTATAGGGGTTAAAAGATGATCTACCTTCCATTCGAAGGAGAGAGGATTTTCTTAATGGTGAATTTTGAGTAGGCGATGCTTTCAGGGTCTGATCTATCGCTTAACTCATGTTCTATTTCGATAGAACCAGTATCTATTAAGATAAATTCAAAAAACTTTCTAGTTTTTAAATGGCTATCTGTGTCAACATAATCTCTATTATTGAAGAGAGGTTTCAAAAGGTGTTTAACCTCGAAGTTTTCATAATCTTTGTCAAGGGCAAAGATGGGAGAAGTCTGTAAAGAGATAAACTCAAATTTTTCTTTAACAGACTTTGGAAGGGGAGTAGCAGCTGGGGATACTGCTTCAACAAAACTCTCGGGAGTTTTCATTGCGTAGGAGTCACTGGTTGGTATGTGGGAAAATCTTAGTTTTCCCGAGGGAGAAGCCGAACTTGGTTCGGGATCCTTTTGAAAGGGCTTTTTTGAAGAACTACTCGAAGGTAGTGAAGGGAAAGAGTTTGGGCCAACCAGTGGTAGTTGAGCCTTTTTTGACGGACTACTCGAAGGTAGTGAGGGGAAAGAGATTGGGCCAACTGGTGGTAGTTGGGCTAGGGCAGAATATCTATTCTGTCCTAATTCCGGCCTTATTGGCAAGAGGCTTAATTCAGGCCTAATTGCAAATGGGCCTGGGGGAGAATTAATTTTTGGACCACTTGTTGTGGGCCTGCTTCCTGAGGGCCTTGCTCCTTGGCGGGCTCCTCTCATTGCTTTTCCTGCAAGAATTCACGTGTTAGAAAGTCTGGGAGAGAATTATCTTCTCCCTTGAGATATTCTATAGAAAAATCAAAACTGGATAATAAAGCTTGCCATCTAGCAAATATTTGTTTAGAGACAAGATTTTTAACATCCTTTTGCAGGATATCTTTAGCAGATTTACAATCTACCCTAATCAAAAATTCTTTGTTTATAAGATCGTCTTGGAACTTTGTAATACAAAGAACAATGGAAAGTACTTCCTTTTTAACAGTACTGTAATTAGCTTGGGCGGAGTTCCAGACTCCAGAGGTGAATCTAACTAATTGTTCAGGACTCTTAGAGTCCTTCCTTTGTTTCAGTATACCTCCATAACCGAGTTCAGAGGCATCTGTTTCAACAATCATAAAAAAGTCAGGGTTAGATATCCCAAGACATGGTAGATTCTTAACCAGTCTTTTGACTTCTATGACTGCCTTAGTCTGATTATCTCCCCATGGAATAGGGATCTTTTTAAGCCTATCGTATAAAGGCTTACAGATTTGTCGGATCTTAGGAATGAAGTCCGCAACATAATTGAGGCTTCCTAAAAACCTTTGCAATTGGGTTTTCTCAGTGATGACATTGGGGAATTTATCTGAGAACTCAATGGCTCTACAAATGGGCTTGTAAGTCCCTTGATATAAATCATGGCCCAAAAAACGTATTTGGGTTTGAAATAGCTTGATTTTCTTAGCACTAACTACTAACCCATTGTGCTTAACTGTTTGAAAGAAAACATTTAAATGTTTAAAATGAGAATCTATATTTTCAGAAAATATTAAAACATCATCAATATATACTATTGAAAAATGACTAATATGGTTGAAAATATCATTCATTATATTTTGAAATTCAGAAGGGGCATTTTTGAGCCCAAAAGGCATAACGTTCCATTCGTATTGTCCGAATGGTACATTAAAAGCAGTTTTGTACTTGTCTTTTTCAGAAATCTGAATTTGCCAAAAGCCTGATTTCATATCAAACTTACTGTAAACATTGGCTTTAAACGTTCTCTTTAGAAGATCACGTTTGTTAGGAATAGGGTACCTAATCCATTTTAAAGCCTTGTTTAAGGGTTTATAATTGATAACTAGCCTAGGGGCTCCTCTTTCTTGTTCAGCAGCATTATTAACATAAAAGGCTGAACAACTCCAAGGTGATTTAGAAGGCCTAATTAATTTATTAGACAAAAGGGTATTAATCTCCTTTTTACAAATTTCCATTAAAGCCTGGTTCATTTGAATGGGCCTGGCTTTAGTAGAAATGGTTTTTTCATCAAAACCGTCTATATAAGGGAGATCAATAGTATGGGCTTTTCTGGCCCAAAAAGCATTTGGAAAATCTGAGCAAATTTCTTTTTCAAAAGTCTCCTGGAGTTTAGCAATCTTAGTTACTATCCCCGGGGTTTTTAAAATTTGCTCAATTTGTTTAATTTGGATATCATCCTTTAAAAATCGTATTTGCTGAGAAATAAGATTTATCTTAAAAGTAGTTTTGTCATGCAAAAATAGGCTTTCTTCTTTAGAAAGAGTTTTAATAAAAGGGAAGGAAATTTCTTTTCCTAGAATAGTAGTTTTGATATCTTCAAAACCAGTGATAAAAGGTTTTATTTGGGTAATAAAAGGTATTCCCAAAATAATTTCTTCATTTATATTTTTGGTAATTACAAAATCATTTTTTAAGCAAATGCCATTATTACAGATATGAGCATCAAATAATTTGTAATCTATTAAAATACGCTCACCAGTGGCGCTATAGAGCTTTGTAGATCCCTTTCTAAGATATTTAGTAGGGATTAGTCCTTCAATAATGCAGTTTCTATCTGCACCACTATCTAATAAAGCTATTTTGTTTAGGACAAAATTATCATTAACAACCAACTTTATCAGAATATGAGAGCTTTGTGGTCTAACTTTAGTGATTTGGTCAATACCAGCTGCTCTACTAGTAGATGCAATGTCAGTATTGGATTTATAGTTAGGGGATTGAGAAGTATCTGAATCATAGGTAGATCCTATGTCTTGATTCTTAGGACTATGAGCTGTTCTAAGAACTTGTTCAGTAAGAGCATCAATCTCGACTTTATGAAGTCTTGATTTAATTTCTCTAACTTCTTCTTTGAGAAGCTTAATTTCACTACGAAGCTCATTAATGGAAGGTTCTTCCTTCCTTGAGTCAAAACGACTCATAATTTGCTTCATGCTAAAAGGTTCTACCTGAGGTCTTTCAGACTTTTGTCTGGAGACAAGCTTTTGAAGTTCTAAAAGGTAATTCCTTTTAACATCATCATCATTGATATGTTCAATGGTGGCAAATAGGGTTTCTGCAGTTTGTTCAGAAAGAACCCTTATGGATTTTGCCTCACAAAGACAGTATGTTCCTGTGCAATCACAGGTTTCACTGTCATCTGAGTCTTGAGCAACATTGATGAACTCGTCATCACTGTTTTCTGATTCACTATCAGAGGAGTATGGATCAGACTCAGTTTCTTCTTCTTCTTCTAAAATGGAGAAGAGTTTCTGTTTGGTTTCATCATCAACCTCTAGAAGGTTGACTTTGTTTTTCTTCTTCTTATTCCTGGGGCATTGGTTTGACCTATGTCCCTTTCGTCCACATGTCCAGCATGTGTCTATTTTGTCAGAAGTTTTTCTCCTGAATTTCTTTTTAGGAGTTTCCCTATGTTGAATGGTTTTTCTAAAACCTTTAGTTTTAAAAACCTTTTTACCACCTTCTCTGTGGTTTTTGCTATCTTTTCTAGCTGAAGGAGGTTTTATAGCAGGGAATCCGAAGTCCTGACAAAAACTTCCTAGTTCATTGGAAGTCAAACTTCTTTCTTTCTTAAGCTGATCTTTAAGCTTAGCTTCGTTATGTGATTTTGGATATGTCTACAAAATTACAGGTCATTCGAACGTGGTTTGGTTGGGTTTTTGATTAAATGCAAGTTTCGAAAGTTTTAGAAGAACTTAGGCTTGAATCCGATGTAAATTTGGTGTTTTGATGTTAGTTTTGGTGTTTTGAGAGTGAAACTAAGTTTGCATGATCATATGTGGCATGTTAGTATGTTCGTATGCAGTTCCGAGGAGCGCGGGTGAGTTTCAGATAGGTTTGGGTTGCGTTATGCTCGGTTTTCTTATGATTCAACATCGTTTCTTCAAGCATAAATGATATCATATTGAACACATGAGCTCCGATTACTGTTTTGAATGAAGAATTAGATCCGTATCGTAATTACGGACCCGTAGCAAAAATAATCATCGAATTTGGACATTGTATGAGGATTTTTATGGCCATTTTACTAAAGTTTCCCAAATTTTCAAGTTTTAGACGAACTGCCCCTGACAGCGTATTAAAAACCTGCACTATTTGCAAATATTAAAACCTACATATATCCTTCATTATAAGGTCAAATTGAGTGATTCAAAAGCCTAAATTCAATAGAATTCACAAGGAATCCATTGGGAGCAGTAAAACGCGTGATCAGTATACCTATAATGAGCAGGTCGAGTTTTCTTCCAATTTTGGAACGGGAAGAAGCTTCTGAGGCGATTATTAAGAGAGAAATCAATGGGTAATCGCTGGAGGTAAGTTTCTTGACTTAAAAACATGATTTTATGTTAGAATCAACACCAAAATTCCTGAAATTGGTAGAATTTGTGAAGAACTAGGGCCTAAATCATGAAAATGAATTTTTGGGTTTTGAAAGGCCATTCGAACTCCGATTTCGATAAATTTTATATGCACGAACTCGTGGCGAGACGAGTAATCCATTGGTATGATTTTTGGAATTTTTTGAGAAGTGGGCCCGGGGCTCGGGTTTTACCAACTTCGTGAATTGTTGTATTTTTCGAGTAATTTTGATTGGGTTATATTTTTTTGACCCATATTTATGTTATTATTGTGATTTTGACCAAATTTGAAGGGAAAAGGTATCGCGGACGAGTCCACGGCTGGCTAGAGGTGAGTAGTTAGTGTGTATGGTAGCCTGAGGGTTCGAAACCCCGGCTTAGCACATTGTGACACTAGTAGGGCGTGGCTCGCACCCCGTGGAAGGTGCGGGATTGATTGTAACTGGGGATTGAGACTTAGTCCATCCCGAATGAGTATAATATGATACTAGTGGTTGAAAAAAAACACTGTGTTTGAAATCATTGTGGGCGGTAAGCCATGTTTCGGGCCTTGTGCCGACCTGTAGTATCCCTAGGGGATAGTTATATATGTGATAGCTGTACTTGCTTAATCACTAATCTCAGTCCTGCTTTGAAATCACCGTATTGAAATGCTAAGTCACCTGTTTTGGGAAAATTAAATAAAAGTTAAAGTATTTTCATAATAAATAAACTAGAACCTGGAAATAAATAATTTGAGCTATTGTGTGACTTATATGCTTGTTGTGGACTGAGGATGGATCGGGCTACACGCCACAACGGTTGATTTGAGGATCGGGCTGCACGCCGTAGCGGTATTGCGCTTGGGCTGTAGGAGCCCCTCCGGAGACTGTACACACCCCTAGTGAGCGTCGTCGACGTTAAATGGATCGGGCTACACGCTGTAGCGGTTATGTGCTTTGCATTGCATCTTTGTCTGTGAATTATCTGTGATAGTGGTAATGTATTGTTGTTGTTGCTAGTTCGTATGAGGAATCAGACTGTAGTTTAGCTTCATTATATGGTATTCTGTGGATTTCTTACTTTCAGCTACTTGTATATATTTATCACTCACTGAGTACTTAGTACTCACCTCTACTTCTGCACCTTTGTGTGCAGATTCAGGTACACATGAGGGATATATGAGCACTCCAGCTTTTATCGGTATTTATCCGAGTTGCTGAGGTAGTTGCTGGCGTTTGTAGGACCTGGAATCTCTTCTTATTCTAGTTTTCCTTTGTATACACATTATTCAGACTTGAGTATTTTGTTTAGATATTGTATCCGATCATGTTAGAGGCTCTAGACTCATAACCCTAGATCATTGGGGTGGTTATACAGTTTAGCTTTATTGTTGATATTAATGTTCAGGTAATTGATTTGAGCTTCATGCTCGGGATGAGAGAGTGAATGGTCAGGCTTGCCTAGCAGTTGTGTTGGGCGCGATCACGATCGGGATTGGGGTCGTGACAAGTACGGACATCCCGGAACATTGAAAATGGAATGGGCAGTCATTGGGACGCGGACCGCGGTCCTTTTGGCGCAGCCGCGCTGGCTGGGCGCGGACCGCGGTCATTTCTGTGCGGTCCGCGTAGGTGACGAATTTGCAGGTCACTGGTTCTAATTTGGAAGCTTATATCTTTTTATCTACACAGAATTTTGAGGTGATTCAAAAATAAAAGTTCTATCCTTTCGTGTCTAGTTTCCGGAACACTAAAGAAATCATAATTTGGACATCTGTAGCGAAAGTTATGGCAAAAATACCAAAGCATGTCACTGTAGAGCAAATTGCGCGGCCGCGGCCATTTTTGTGCGGCCGCGGAGACTGGGCGCGGACCGCGGCCATTTTTGTGCGGTCAGCACAGGTGAAAATCTGGGGTTACATGTATAAATACGAGATTTTGGGTTTTATTTGATATTTTACCCGTGGGAGTTCGGATTTTGACGATTTTTCGAAGGTTTTTCAAGAAATTCATCGGGGTAAGTGATTCTAACTCAGATTTGGCTAGGTTACATGAATATATCATTGAATCCATCTTTTAATTTGTTATTTGGGATAGAATTTTGGAAGAAAAGTGGTGAAATATCTCAAAATGTAAAATGATGATTTGAATGGGCAAACGGAGTCCGATTTTGGTAAATTTTATATGCATAGACTCGTGTTGAGACAAGAATTTCGAATATGTAATTTTCGTAATTTTTCAAGAAGCGTACCAAAAGTCGGGTTTTGACACTTTTGTGGGTTTGGTGCAAATTGAGTTATTTTGAATGGGTTGTGTCTAATTAGCCTATATTGATGTATTCTCATTGATTTTGAGTAGATTCAGCATCCGAGGTGATTGAATTGCGAGGCAAGCGCAAGGCGGACTATGGCTTCTACCGGATCGAGGTGAGTGATGGTAGTAAATAATGTGCTGAGGGTTTGAAACCCCGTATTTGCACTTTACAATGCTATGTTGAGATGAGACACGCGTCATGTGACGGCGCGTGGTGATATTATGATTGGGGGATTGGACTTGGTCCTTCCCGACTGATAGTTTATTATGTATTATGACTGTCAATGAGCTTATAACTGTGTAATTGGGCTGGTAGCCATGTTTGGGGCCTTGTACGGATTTGTAGAAGTATTAGGGAAACCTGTAGAGCTAGGTGACCCTTATATCATGCTGGATACAGACACTCAGTCGTAGTATATCATGCTGGAGACATACACTCAGTCGTAGTTATAGCTATATAGCATATCATGAGCCAGTACTAGATGTGTACTTTGAGGGAGACTACTTAGGGTGGGATTCCTTGTTCTAACTGAGTGGGCCTGAGAGGCCAAGTCTATACTGACTGAGATAGAGTCGAGGACCCACTATGAGATATTATATTGGGCCCGAGAGGCCAAGTCTATATTGACTGAGATAGGGTCGAGGACCCACTGTGAGATATTATATTGGGCCTGAGAGGCCAAGTATATACTGACTGGAATAGGGTCGAGGACCCACTATGAGATATTATACATATATCTATGTTGGATCGGGCTGCACGCCGCAGCACTATATGTATTGGATCGAACTGCACGCCGCAGTAATATATATGTGGTTCGGACTCCACGCCGCAGTAATATATTAGATCGGGCTGCACGCCACAGCGCTATATATATTGGATCGGGCTGCACGCCGTAGCACTATATATATTGGATTGGGCTGCACGCCGCAGCACTATATATATTGGATCGGGCTGCACGCCGCAGCATTATATATATATATATACATATATATATAGGATCGGACTGCACGCCACAGTAATATATGTGTGGATCGGGCTGCACGCCGCAGTATCATAGCGCTTGGGCCGAGGGAGCCCCTTCGAAATCTGTATACACCCCCAGTGAGTGCCGTCGACGTTAAATGGAGCGGGCTGCACGCTGCAGCGGTATATGTATTGGAGCGGGCTGCACACCGCAGCGTTTTACTTATACATTTATATACATATACCTATATACACATCGCAGCGGGCTACGCGCCGCCCCATTATAGACATATGTATACATACACACACACACACACACACATATATATATATATATGTATATATATATATATATATATATATATATATATATATAAATTGGATCGGTTGTACGCCGTAGCAGTACGAGTGAGGACTAGGTTAGTGTGGGACCTTGGTGAGATAGATGTGGACTGGAAATTGGGGGTATTCGCTGTTGAGATGACTTACCTGTGAGGTTACCCTTAGAACTGTATAGTAATAGTACATGTGTTCTCACTTCCAGTTGTTATTTATTGTTATTACTCACTGAGTTGAAATATACTCACCCCACTCCCGTGCACTTTTTGTGCAGATATACAGGTTCAGGAGAGCAGTTGAGCTATCGCAACTACTTTATTATCACCATTCCGTGGAGACTTCGAGGTAGATGTCGATGTCCGCAGTACCTGACCGCTTCCTCTTTATCATCTTGTTGTTTCCATTCTACCTAGACTTGATTGTGTAGTAGATTTCATTTGTAGAGGCTCAGACTTGTGACACCACGATTTGGTTGGGACTGTATTCGTGTATTTCGTTTCTACACTTCTTGATTTGTTATGGAAACAGGCTAATTACGCCGATTTGATAAGATGGTCGGGATTGCCTAGCAATCTGTTGGGCGTCATCACGACCGGGGTTCGGGTCGTGACATAATAACCAAAAAAACCAAAACTAACGTGTCCATAAGCTATTAAATTCTTTAGGTGGACCCCACTTTCCGTCCAACCTTTACTATCTTTATTAAATTCATTACTTGATTGTTATTATTATTTTTTTCAACAAGTACTTTGAACTAGAATAATTATTTTTTTGATAATTTATAATTCAAATGTTCGCCCGATTAAAAATACTAAGGTCACATACATTTATATATGACAATTCTATTATTTTCTTAAGAAATATCATTTTATTTATTAACTATTTCTGTAAAGAAGATTTCATCAAAAAAATTAATGATACTATATTGTCACGACCCTAGTTCACCAATTGTGAACATGTCGTGATGGCACCCAGTCCCCACGACTAGGTAAGCCTAACATGTTGCGGAATCCATAAATTATAAATACTTAAATAGGAAACAGCGGAAAATAACGTAAAAGATATGTAATCCGTGCCGCTTGGCACATACATCCGTCACAAAATAAATAAAACACTACCAAGATCCGGAACCCCACAGTAACACAGACTAAAAGAGAAATACAACTGGGGCTCTATGTATAAAGAGTATCTAACAACGAAATGAAGAAAACTGTCAACTAGAAATACTAGATTAGAAGGGAAGCCTCCGGATCCGCGGACGTAGCAGATCATACCTCGAAGTCTCCCAGAAAGCTGCAGAATCACCTAGTACGAGCCTGCTCTGATGTACCTGGATCCGCACAACAAAAGTGTGCAGAAGAGTAGCATGAGTACACCACGGCGGTACTCAGGTAAGTGCCAAGCCTAACCTCGATGGAGTAGTGACGAGGAAGGTCAGGGCCCTACTGAGAACAATAATAATATGATGATAACAAAATAAACAGTTTAACAGATAACAACAAAATTTCCAAAATAACAACATTTACCGAAACTGTCTACAATCAAGCTAATAACAAATAACCAACTCAATAAACAAGTCCAGGATCTGTGGGAATTGAACCCACGGTCCCATTCTCAGTACCTCTGGGTCTCCGGGAATCGAACCCGCAGCCCATGTCTCAATAATATACCAATAACTCAGGATCTCGGGAATCGAACCCGTAGTCCCTACCAATAACTCGGGATCTCGGGAATCGAACCCGTAGTCCCTACCAATAACTCGGGATCTCGGGAATCGAACCCGTAGTCCCTACCAATAACTCGGGATCTCGGGAATCGAACCCGTAGTCCCTACCAATAACTCGAGATCTCGGGAATCGAACCCGTAGTCCCTACCAATAACTCGGGATCTCGGGAATCGAACCCGTAGTCCCTACCAATAACTCGGGATCTCGGGAATCGAACCCGTAGTCCCTACCAATAACTCGGGATCTCGGGAATCGAACCCGTAGTCCCTACCAATAACTCGGGATCTCGGGAATCGAACCCGTAGTCCCTACCAATAACTCGGGATCTCGGGAATCGAACCCGTAGTCCCTACCAATAACTCGGGATCTCGGGAATCGAACCCGTAGTCCCTACCAATATCACATCGGGTCTCCGGGAATCGAACCCACAGCCCTGGGTCTCCGGGAATCGAACCCGCAGTCCACAAGCACAGCCAATTAAGGAAATCCACAGAGAGAAATAATTATGCTCAACTATAACTTTACCGAAAAATAGTGCCAATAATTAACAAGGAGTTCAAATAAGGCAATTAGGCAACTAAACAAGTTAAGTGCTACCTAATCATGCTCTTCTAACCACTACCGGGTAAAATATCAAATTAACAACCAAGACAGGGATATCGCTCATCGAACATTTAAATAAAGTACGTGTTCAACAACCAGCGCATGTACACGCCCGTCACCTCGCGTACAAGGCATTTAAACTATCACATAATATCCTAGGGGTGAAAATTTCCCCACACGAGGTTAGACAAGCCACTTACCTCAATTCCGGTACAAAACCGCTAAGAAATAACCTTCTTGCCGCGAATGTCGGCCTCCACAAGTGTAGTATCTGATAAAAATCAATAGAATCACATCAAAATAGGCCAATTGGGTATTACCCAATCAAAATAACTCAAAATGCACCAAAACTCACAAGTTGTCAAAACCCGACTTTCGGTACGCTTATCGAAAAATCACGAAAATTATATTTTCGGGTTCCTTATCTCAATACGAGTCTAGGCATATAAAATTTACCAAAATCGGACTCCATTTGCCCACTCAAATCAGAGATTTTCTAAAGTTCAAGACTAGGGCTAAATCCTCCATAATTACCCCAAATTCCTCCATTTTCATGATATAATTGCATAATATTACCAATACTAATCATAATATGAGTTCATAGTTGATTACCTGATGATTTCCCTTGACTTCCTCCTCAAAATCGCCCAAAATCGCCCTTAAGCCGAGACCCCCAAATGTTAAAAATGTTTCTGAAATTTTCTAACTTCTGATACACTTACTTACAGCGATTTTCGCTTCTGCGGAATATTTTCCGCTTCTATGCTCCCGTATCCGCGACCAAAGGGTCGCTTCTGCGGTTCCAGGCCTAGCCGGCCATTTCCGCTTCTGCGAACCAGAGGGCCGCTTAAGCGGCTCCGCTTCTGCGAAGAAGCATCCGCTTCTGCGGACAATCCCGCCCCTGCGCATAAATGACCGCTTCTGCGGTCTCGCCCAAACGGAAAAACGTCCGCTTCTGCGGACCATGCCCAAATTCTCTCGTCCGCTTCTGCGATCCCAGGCTCGCACCCGCGAGCCCGCTTCAGCGGAAATTCTTCCGCTTCTGCGGAACCACCCGCTCCTGCGCACCTCGTCCGCTTCTGCGGACTCGCTCCTGCGTCCAAAAGTCCGCAGGAGCGGAAACAACAGAAGCAGTGCACCAATTCTGCAATTTTCCATGTTTTTCTCCCGATTAACCATCCGAAAACACCCCGAGGCCCCCGGGACCTCATCCAAACATACCAACACATCTTAATACCTAATTCGAACTTGCTCAAATCCTCAAAACACGTCTAACAACATCAAAACCCATAATTCTCATCGAATTCAAGCCTAAATTTCTTAAGACTTTCCGAATTGCATATTCGATCAAAAACCCGTCCAAACGACGTCCGAATGACCTGAAAATTTGCGGACATATCCAAAATCACATAACGAAGCTACAGAAATTGTCGGAATTCCATTCCGACCCCCGGATCAAAATCTCACCTATCGATCGGATTCGCTAAAATTTCAACCTTCGGCATTTCAAGCCTAATTGAGCTACGGACCTCCAAAATATATTCCGAACGCGCTCCCAACCCCGAAATCACCTAACGGAGCTAATGGAACCATCGGATTTCCGTTCCGAGATCGTCTTAACACTGTTCCGGCTACGAACCGTTTTCTAGCTTTAAAGCTCTCATTCAGGGACTAAGTGTCCCAAAATGCTCCAAATTTCAGAACCGACTCTCCCGGCAAACCACAATAGCAGAAATGAACTTAGGGAACAGTTAAATTAGGGATTGGGGCGTAATTTTCTAAAACGACCGGTCGGGTCGTTACATCTTCCCACACTTAAAGATTCGTTCGTCCTCGAACGAGCATAGAAAACATACCCGGAGTAGTGAAAAGATGAGGGTACTGGCTGCGCATATCCTGCTCGGTCTCCCAAGTCGCCTCCTCGACCGGCCGGCCCCGCCACTGAACCTTTACCGAAGCGATGTTCTTTGACCTTAGCTTTCTGACCTGCCTGTCTAGAATGGCTACTGGCTCCTCAACATAAGAAAGATCCTTGTCTAGCTGAACAGATGTGAAATCCAATACGTGCGACGGGTCACCATGGTATCTCCGGAGCATGGAGACATGAAATACGGGGTGAACTCCGGCTAGGCCGGGAGGTAAGGCCAACTCATAAGCAACCTCCCCAACACGCCTCAAAATCTCAAAAGGGCCAATAAATCTAGGACTCAGCTTCCCTTTCTTCCCAAACCTCATAACACCCTTCATGGGCGAGACTCGAAGCAGAACCCGCTCACCAACCATAAAAGCCACATCGCGAACCTTCTTGTCCGCATAACTCTTCTGTCTAGACTGGGCCGCACGAAGTCTGTCCTGAATCACCTTGACCTTGTCCATAGCCTCCTGAACCATATCAGTACCTAGTAACCTGGCCTCGCCCGGCTCAAACCAACCCACGGGAGACCTGCACCTTCTACCATATAGGGCCTCGTACGGTGCCATCTGAATACTAGACTGGTAGCTGTTGTTATAAGCAAACTCCGCCGGTGGCAAGAAGTGATCCCATGAACCTCCAAACTCAATCACGCACGCACGGAGCATATCCTCCAAAATCTGAATAGTGCGCTCGGACTGCCCATCAGTCTGGGGGTGAAATGCTGTGCTCAGCTCCACCCGAGTACCTAACTCCTCCTGTACAGCTCTCCAGAACCGTGAAGTGAACTGAGTGCCTCTATCTGAAATGATGGAAACTGGAATACCATGCAGCCGAACTATCTCCTTGATATAGATCTCCGCCAGTCGCTCCGATGAATAAGTAGTGCTCACCAGTATAAAATGGGCGGACTTGGTCAGCCGATCCACAATAACCCAAATGGAATCAAACTTCCTAACCATCCGTGGAAGTCCAGATACAAAGTCCATGGTGATGCGCTCCCATTTCCACTCGGAAATCTCAATCTGCTGCATCAATCCACCCGGACGCTGATGCTCATACTTCACCTGCTGGCAGTTGAGGCATCTAGAAACATAATCAACTATATCCCTTTTCATCCGCCTCCACCAGTAATGCTGTTTCAAGTCCTCATACATCTTCGCGGCACCCGGATGGATGGAATACCGCGAACTATGGGCCTCTGCTAGAATCAGCTCTCGAAGATCATCTACATTGGGCACACAGATACGCCCCCGCATCCTCATAACTCCATCATCCCCGATGGTAACATCTCGAGCATCACCACGCCGAACTCTATCCCGAAGGACAAGCAAATGAGGGTCATCGAACTGACGCTCCCTGATGCGGTCAAATAGAGAAGACCGAGAAACCACACAAGCCAGAACCCGGCTGGGCTCCGAAAGATCCAGTCTAACAAACTGCCTGGCCAAAGCCTGAACATCCATCGCCATAGGCCTCTCCGAAGCTGGTAGATATGCCAAACTTCCCAAACTCTCTGCCCGGCGACTCAAGGCATCAGCAACCACGTTAGCCTTGCCCGGATGATAGGAGAATAGTAATATCATAGTCCTTCAGTAGTTCCAACCATCTCCTCCGACGCATATTCAGGTCCTTCTGCTTAAGCAAGTGCTGCAAGCTCCGGTGATCAGTGTAGATCTCACAAGGAACCCCATATAAATAATGACGCCAAATTTTCAAGGCGTGAACAATGGCAGCTAGCTCTAAATCATGAACAGGGTAATTCTTCTCATGCACCTTCAACTGCCTCGACGCGTAGGCAATCACCCTACCGTCCTACATCAATACCGCACCAAGTCCAACTCGTGAGGCATCACAATATACAATATAGGGCCCCGAACCTGTAGGCAACATCAATATAGGGGCCGAAGTCAAAGCTGTCTTGAGCTTCTGAAAGCTCGCCTCACACTCGTCCGTCCACTGAAAAGGGGCACCCTTTTGGGTCAATCTAGTCATAGGTGCTGCAATCGAAGAGAACCCCTCTACGAAACGACGGTAGTAGCCCGCCAAACCAAGGAAACTGCGAATCTCAGTAGCGGAGGAGGGTCTAGGCCAACTCTGCACGGCCTCCACCTTCCTCGGATCTACTCGAATACCATCACTCGACACCACGTGGCCCAAAAATGCCACCGAACTCAACCAAAATTCACATTTAGAGAACTTGGCATAAAGCTGCTTCTCCCTCAGAATCTGAAGCACTATCCTCAAATGTTGCTCGTGCTCTTCCCGGCTCCGGGAATATACTAGAATATCATCAATGAAGACAATCACGAACGAGTCCAGATAAGGCCTGAACACACTGTGCATCAAATGCATAAATGCTGCTGGAGCATTAGTCAACCCAAAAGACATCACGAGGAACTCATAGTGACCATACCGGGTCCCGAAGGCAGTCTTCGGGATATCTGGCTCCCGAATCTTCAGCTGGTGATACCCAGAGCGCAAATCAATCTTAGAAAACACATGTGCGCCCAGTAACTGGTCAAATAAATCATCAATACGGGGCAAAGGATACCGGTTCTTCACTGTAACCTTATTCAGCTGACGATAGTCAATACACATACGCATAGAACCGTCCTTTTTCTTCACAAACAATACAGGAGCACCCCAAGGCGAAACACTGGGTCGAATAAAACCCTTGCCCAATAACTCCTGTAACTGATCCTTCAACTCCTTTAATTCAGGAGGAGCCATACGGTACGGTGGAATAGAAATGGGCCGAGTGCCCGGCAACAAGTCAATAGCAAAGTCAATGTCTCTGTCAGGCGGCATGCCCGGAAGATCGGCTGGAAATACATCAGCAAAGTCACGTACCACATGAACAGAATCAATAGAGGGAGTGTCAACACTGACGTCCCGCACATAGGCTAGATAAGCAGCACACCCCTTCTCAACCATACGCTGAGCTCTGAGAAAAGAAATAACACGGCTAGTGGTGTGATCTAGAGTACCACTCCACTCAATACGTGGAATGCCTGGCATAGCCAGCGTCACGGTCTTGGCGTGACAATCAAGAATAGCATAATGGGGCGACAACCAGTCCATGCCCAGAATAATATCAAAATCGACCATCCCGAGCAACAATAGATCCGCTCTGGTCTCAAAATCACAAATGGTAACCAAACACGACCGATATACACGGTCCACGACCAAAGAATCACCCACCGGAGTGGAAACATAAATGGGGGCACTCAAAGAATCCCGAGGCACACCCAGATGAGAAGCAAAGTAAGAAGACACATATGAAAAAGTGGAACCAGGGTCGAATAGAATCGATGCCTCCCTGTGACTAACCAGAATAATACCTGTGATAACAGAGTCAGATGCAACAGCCGCATCGCGATCAGGAATAACATAGAATCTGGCCTGTCCCCCCTCTCGAGGGCGGCCTCTAGAACCCTGACCCCCGCCCCTGGCTGGCTGGGCAGGTGGAGTGGCAGCTGGTGCTGGAATGATAGCATGCTGGCCCTGAGAACCACGCGGATGTTGTGATGACTGATGAGGGGCTCCTCTCCTGCGCCTGGGGCACTCCCTAACCAGGTGGCGAGTATCCCCGCACCCAAAGCAAGCCCCGGGAGGACACGGTGACCGTGATCGACCGGCCTCACCCCCACTAGTCCGACCCCCGGAAGGACCCCGCGCAGAGGTGCACTGGAAACCGGGGAGCATAATAAGGCTCCCGAGGTGCTCGGAAGACTCGGAGTACCACCCGGCCGCGGCAATGCCGAGTGAACCGGACGACCGGAATATCCCCTCTGCCAAAACGACCGGCCGCCGAAGTGCGGGCACCGGAGAAATGGCCCGACTCACGAGACCTCTTGGCCTCTCTATCTCCACGCTCTCTGGGGAGCATACTCTCGATCCTCCTGGCAATGCTAACTGCCCGCTGATAAGATATATCTGTCTCCAACTCTCTGGCCATGCTGGATCGGATAGGCGGAATCATGCCCTCAATAAATCTCCGCACTCTCTCCCGAACCGTGGCTACCAAGGCCGGTGCATGCCTGGCCAGACGGGTGAAACTGATGGCATACTCCGATACTGACATGGAGCCCTGTCGCAACCGCTCAAACTCCGAGCGCCAAGAATCCCTAAGGCTCTGTGGAACAAACTCCCTCAAAAACAGATCTGAAAACTGCGTCCAAGTCAATGAAGCAGACTCCTCTGGACTATCCAACTCATACGTGTGCCACCAATCATAAGCGGCCCCACGAAACTGAAAGGCAGTGAAGGAAACCCCGCTGGTCTCCACAATCCCCATAGTACGAAGAATACGATGACACTCCTCCGGAAAACCCAATGCATCATCTGAAGCCAACCTACTGAACACTGGAGGGTCATATTTCTTGAACCTCTCTAATCTACGCTGTTCGTCCTCAGAGGCAGTTGGTCCACCTCCTGGTTGTGCTGGAGCGGCGGAAGGCATAACCAAAACATCTAGAACATGTCCCACTGGCACACGCTGCTCCGGTGTAACGGCTACGGGAGTTTGGGCCCCTCCCCCGGCCTGAGATGTAGCTGCAACAAGAGGAAGCAATCCTGCCTGGGCCAAAGTGGTATACATGCTCATGAACTGAGCCAGGGTCTCCTGTAGTGCTGGAGTAGTAGCAGCTGTAGTCGGTGTACCAGGTGCCTGCGCTCCAACCTGGTCTACCGGTGGCACCTCAGCGGCAGCGCGCGATGGTGCTGTGGCTGCACCTCGGCGCGTCCTCGTCCTCTACCTCGGCCCCGGCCTCTGACGGCAGCAACAGGGGGCGCGGGTACCTGATCATCGCGGTTAGCTCGTGTCCTCACCATCTGCGAGAGAATAGAAAGCAGTAGTTTAGATTTTTGATGCCAAAAATGTCGCACGACAAGGAATCCAAAAGAAATGAAGAGTTTCCTAAACGGTTACATAGCCCCTCGTAGATAAATACAGACGTCTCCGTATCGATCAGCGAGACTCTAAGTAACCGGTCCGTGTCCCGTGACTCCTATGAACCTAGAGCTCTGATACCAACTTGTCACGACCCTAGTTCACCAATTGTGAACATGTCGTGATGGCACCCAGTCCCCACGACTAGGTAAGCCTAACACGTTGCGGAATCCATAAATTATAAATACTTAAATAGGAAACAACGGAAAATAACGTAAAAGATATGTAATCCGTGCCGCTTGGCACATACATCCGTCACAAAATAAATAAAACACTACCAAGATCCGGAACCCCACAGTAATATAGACTAAAAGGGAAATACAACTGTGGCTCTATGTGTAGAGAGTATCTAACAACGAAATGAAGAAAAATGTCAACTAGTAATACTAGAATAGAAGGGAAGCCTCCGGATCCGCGGACGTAGCGGATCATACCTCGAAGTCTCCCAGAAAGCTGCAGAATCACCTAGTACGAGCCTGCTCTGATGTACCTGGATCTGCACAATAAAAGTGTGCAGAAGAGTAGCATGAGTACACCACGGCGGTACTCAGTAAGTGCCAAGCCTAACCTCGATGGAGTAGTGACGAGGAAGGTCGGGGCCCTACCGAGAAATAATAAAAATAATGATAATAACACCTAACAGTACAAAAGATAACAACACAATTTCCAAAATAACAACATTTACTGAAACTGTCTACAATCAAGCTAATAACAAATAACCAACTCAATAAACAAGTCCAGGATCTGTGGGAATTGAACCCACAGTCCCATTCTCAGTACCCCTGGGTCTCCGGAATCGAACCCGCAGCCCATGTCTCAATAAATAATCAATAACTCAGGATCTCCGGGAATCGAACCCGTAGTCCCTACCAATAACTCGGGATCTCGGGAATCGAACCCGTAGTCCCTACCAATAACTCGGGATCTCGGGAATCGAACCCGTAGTCCCTACCAATAACTCGGGATCTCGGGAATCGAACCCGTAGTCCCTACCAATAACTCGGGATCTCGGGAATCGAACCCGTAGTCCCTACCAATAACTCGGGATCTCGGGAATCGAACCCGTAGTCCCTACCAATAACTCGGGATCTCGGGAATCGAACCCGTAGTCCCTACCAATAACTCGGGATCTCGGGAATCGAACCCGTAGTCCCTACCAATAACTCGGGATCTCGGGAATCGAACCCGTAGTCCCTACCAATAACTCGGGATCTCGGGAATCGAACCCGTAGTCCCTACCAATAACTCGGGATCTCGGGAATCGAACCCGTAGTCCCTACCAATATCACATCGGGTCTCCGGGAATCGAACCCACAGCCCTGGGTCTCCGGGAATCGAACCCGCAGTCCACAAGCACAGCCAATTAAGGAAATCCACGGAGAGAAATAATTATGCTCAACTATAACTTTACCGAAAAATAGTGCCAATAATTAACAAGGAGTTCAAATAAGGCAATTAGGCAACTAAACAGTTAAGTGCTACCTAATCATGCTCTTCTAACCACTACCGGGTAAAATATCAAATTAACAACCAAGACAGGGATATCGCTCATCGAACATTTAAATAAAGTACGTGTTCAACAACCAGCGCATGTACACGCCCGTCACCTCGCGTACAAGGCATTTAAACTATCACATAATATCCTAGGGGTGAAAATTCCCCCACACGAGGTTAGACAAGCCACTTACCTCAATTCCGGTACAAAACCGCTAAGAAATAACCTTCTTGCCGCGAATGTCGGCCTCCACAAGTGTAGTATCTGATAAAAATCAATAGAATCACATCAAAATAGGCCAATTGGGTATTACCCAATCAAAATAACTCAAAATGCACCAAAACTCACAAGTTGTCAAAACCCGACTTTCGGTACGCTTATCGAAAAATCACGAAAATTATATTTTCGGGTTCCTTATCTCAATACGAGTCTAGGCATATAAAATTTACCAAAATCGGACTCCATTTGCCCACTCAAATCAGAGATTTTCTAAAGTTCAAGACTAGGGCTAAATCCTCCATAATTACCCCAAATTCCTCCATTTTCATGATATAATTGCATAATATTACCAATACTAATCATAATATGAGTTCATAGTTGATTACCTGATGATTTCCCTTGACTTCCTCCTCAAAATCGCCCAAAATCGCCCTTAAGCCGAGACCCCCAAATGTTAAAAATGTTTCTGAAATTTTCTAACTTCTGATACACTTACTTACAGCGATTTTCGCTTCTGCGGAATATTTTCCGCTTCTATGCTCCCGTATCCGCGACCAAAGGGTCGCTTCTGCGGTTCCAGGCCTAGCCGGCCATTTCCGCTTCTGCGAACCAGAGGGCCGCTTAAGCGGCTCCGCTTCTGCGAAGAAGCATCCGCTTCTGCGGACAATCCCGCCCCTGCGCATAAATGACCGCTTCTGCGGTCTCGCCCAAACGGAAAAACGTCCGCTTCTGCGGACCATGCCCAAATTCTCTCGTCCGCTTCTGCGATCCCAGGCTCGCACCCGCGAGCCCGCTTCAGCGGAAATTCTTCCGCTTCTGCGGAACCACCCGCTCCTGCGCACCTCGTCCGCTTCTGCGGACTCGCTCCTGCGTCCAAAAGTCCGCAGGAGCGGAAACAACAGAAGCAGTGCACCAGTTCTGCAATTTTCCATGTTTTTCTCCCGATTAACCATCCGAAAACACCCCGAGGCCCCCGGGACCTCATCCAAACATACCAACACATCTTAATACCTAATTCGAACTTGCTCAAATCCTCAAAACACGTCTAACAACATCAAAACCCATAATTCTCATCGAATTCAAGCCTAAATTTCTTAAGACTTTCCGAATTGCATATTCGATCAAAAACCCGTCCAAACGACGTCCGAATGACCTGAAAATTTGCGGACATATCCAAAATCACATAACGAAGCTACAGAAATTGTCGGAATTCCATTCCGACCCCCGGATCAAAATCTCACCTATCGATCGGATTCGCTAAAATTTCAACCTTCGGCATTTCAAGCCTAATTGAGCTACGGACCTCCAAAATATATTCCGAACGCGCTCCCAACCCCGAATTCACCTAACGGAACCATCGGATTTCCGTTCCGAGATCGTCTTAACACTGTTCCGGCTACGAACCGTTTTCTAGTTTCAAAGCTCTTATTTAGGGACTAAGTGTCCCAAAATGCTCAAATTTTTGGAACCAACTCTCCCGGCAACCCACAATAGCAGAAATGAACTTAGGGGAACAGTTAAATTAGGGATTGGGGCGTAATTTTCTAAAACGACCGGTCGGGTCGTTACATATATGTAGATTTCATTAAAAAAATTCTTAATAATTAAAATCACGATTATTATTTAAAAGAACCAAAAATACATTTTCATCAACTATTTGGGAATAATATCAATATTTAATTTATGATTAGTAAAAAAGAAAATGATAATGCATTAACACACTAAAAATACTAAAAGAATAAAACTATATATCATTCAATTTAAAAAATTTCTATTATATAGAAAAGAGAAGAGGAGGTTGACCAAGGGCATAATAGTCATTTTAAATATATTAGTGCATTGTTTGTTTGTATACTAGACTCAAAAGTTTTGTTATGGGTTCTTAATAACCGAAAAAACCAAAATTAACGTGTCCATAAGCTATTAAATTCTTTAGGTGGACCCCACTTTCTGTTCAACCTTTACTATCTTTATTAAATTTATTACTTGATTGTTATTATTATTTTTTTCAACAAGTACTTTGAACTAGAATAATTATTTTTTTGATAATTTATAATTCAAATGTTCGCCCGATTAAAAATACTAAGGTCACATACATTTATATATGACAATTCTATTATTTTCTTAAGAAATATCATTTTATTTATTAACTATTTCAGTCAAGAAGATTTCATTAAAAAAATTAATGATACTATATGTAGATTTCATTAAAAAAAATTCGTAATAATTAAAATCACGATTATTATTTAAAAGAACCAAAAATACCTTTTCATCAACTATTTGGGAATAATATTAATATTTAACATATGATTAGTAAAAAAAATGATAATGCATTAACACATTGAAAATACTAAAAGAATAAAACTATATATCATTCAATTTAGAAAATCAAAAAAATATATGACGAATTATTTCTTATCTAACTTTGTAATTACTATTTAATAATAATTAACTTAAGGCTAAGTGATGTAAAAAAATATATTAAAATAAAAGAGGCCCTATGTAGAAATAATTAAAATTCTACTTGAATTATTATCTAATCACTGTATAATAAAACATTAAAATCGACAAGTGTTTCAAAGCGATTGGTATAGTAATACGATTTCAGAAAAATTAAAATGCGCATAATGCAAAAGATAAATAACAATACATGTAATCGTGGTTCTATACGTTATTATAGAAAAGCCTATTCCATTTCTTCTTTCCCTAAAGACTTATAAAATGTGTAATTGACAATAGACCAAGAAATAACGTATAGAACAATTGGGCCCGTGCATCGCACGGGCGCATCATCTAGTATTAGAAGAAAATGTAACAATCTTGTCATCTCCACTTTATTATGTGACCTCGGAATTGGGATCTAAAAGTTCCAGCATGCTCGTATGATGATTTTGAACTTGGGCGTATGTACGGATTTAGTTTTTGATAACCCATGAGCATTTCGGCGTATATGGTGGAAGTTAGTATTTTAGAAGAATTTCATAAATTTGGGTTGGAAGGCATTTTAGAGTTATAGTTGTCCATTTGAGATTCCGAGTCTGGGAATAGATCAGTATGGTGATTTTGGAGTTGGGAACGCGATCGGAAGTGAATTCGGATGTCCGGAGGTCATTTTGAAGTCATTTGGCTAAATATAGGAATTTGAAGGTTTATGAGAAAATTCGACCGGAAGTGAAAATTTTGATATCGGGGTCGGAATGCGATTCCGAAAGTTGGTGCAAGTCCGCAATGTCGAATGTGACTTGTGTGCAAACTTTGAGTCAATTCGGATCGATTTTGGTAGGAAATGGGACAATTAATCTCTTTAAGGAAAGCTTAAGTTGGAAAAGTCAACCCAACGTTGACTTATAAGTTAGAGGGCTCGGAACTGAATTCTGACGATTCGGTTAGTTTCGGGGGATGATTTAAGACTTAGGAGCGCAATCGAAAGTAATTTTGGAGGTCCGGTGAAGAAGTTAGCCTATTTTAACGAAGTTAAAATTTTGGCGGAATCCGATCGATAGGTGATATTTTATCCAGGAGTCGGAATGGAATTCCGACAGTTGCAGTAGCTTCATTAGGTGATTTTGGATATGTCTGCAAATTTTCATGTCATTCGGACATCGTTTGGTCGGGTTTTTGATCGAATGTGATTTTTGAAAGTTTAAGTTTAAGTTTGAATCGAATTATAGGATTTTGGTGATTTTTTATGTTTAAGGTAGCGTTTTTATGATCCAAGCAAGTTTGAATGAAGTATTAGGTTGAGTTTGTGTTTTTGGTTGTGGTCCCGAGGGCCTCAGGTGTGTTTCGGATGCCCAACGGGTCATTTTTGAAAGATTTTTGCCGTTTTGAGCATAAATGTAATGATCCAAAGGTCTATTTCTAGTTCTAGAGATCCAAATTTGATCTCGAGAATTTAAATAATGAATTATAGGACTGATCCAGAAATTTTGGTTTAATTTTATCAAGTCGCGATTGGGTTTTTGACGCGAAATGTGATTTAATTGTTTAACGAGCGAAATTGATGTTGCACTAAGCAAATGAGATCTAAATTCAGTTTTGTTTAATCCACTGGATCCGTATCGAAATTACAGAGCTATAGGAAAAAGAATCGTCAAATTCCGAGCTCGTATGACGGAGTTAATGCCATTTTAGTGAAAATAAAAGAGTGTTGGTGCATCAGGTCTGGTGTGGCCCTTTAGCGACCAAATTTGGGTCTTTAGCGACCAGATTTGCTAATAAAAAGCTGTTGCGTTTCTGCTCGTTATTTTTACTTATTTTCTTGCGAAATAACACGGTTTGGGGCGATTTTGAGCAAGAAATCATGGAAAATCTTGAGGTAAGTCACTTGTGATTATTACTACTCCATAATATTGAATTATCATCGAATAATCCGACTAGATTACATGTTTCTGAGGTGTAAATTGGGGATTTTGGACCTAGGGATTTGAAAATAAAATTTGAAGATTTGAGGGGCCATTTGAACACCGATTTTGGTAAATTTCATATGCACGGACTCGAGGCGAGACGAGGATCGCGTTGATACTAATTTCGGAATTTTTCGAGCAGCGGGCCCGGGGTCAGATTTTACCAAGTTGGTGTATTATCGCATATTTCGTATAAATTGAATTGGGTTATATTTCTTTGACCCGTATTTGATATAAATGTTGTGGTTTGACTAGATTCTACGCACGAGGCAGCAAATTCAAAAGGAAAAGGTATCGCGGACGAGTCTTCGACCGGCTAAAGGTGAGTAGTTTGTATATATGGTAGCGTGAGGGTTCGAAACACCGGCTTAGCACATTGTGACGCTAGTAGGGCGTGGCTCGCACCCCGTGGCAGGTGCGGGATTGATTGTGATTGGGGACTGAGACTTAGTCCATCCCAAATGAGTATAATATGATATTAGTGGTTGAAAAACATTGTGTTTGATAAAATTGTGGGATGTAAGCTGTATTTGGGGCCTTGTGCCGACCTGTAGTATCCCTAGGGGATAGTTATATATGTGATAGCTATACTTGCTTAATCACTAATCTCAGTCCTGGTTTGAAATCACCGCATTGAAACGCTAAGTCACCTGTTTTGGGAAAATTAAATAAAAGTTAAAGTATTTTCATAATTTATGAACTGGAACCTGGAAATAAATAATTTGAGCTATTGTGTGACTTATATGTTTGTTTTGGACTGAGGATGGATCGGGCCGCACGCCGCAGCGGTTAATATGAGGATCGGGCTACACGCCGCAGTGGTATTGCGCTTGGGCTGTAAGAGCCCCTCTGGAGTCTGTACACACCCCAGTGAGCACCGTCGACGTTAAATGGATCGGGCTACACGTCGTAGCGGTTATGTGCATTGCATTGCATTCCTTGTCTGTGAATTATCTGTGATAGTGGTAATGTACTATTGTTGTTGCTAGTTCGTAGGAGGAATCAGACTTTAGTTTAGCTTCATTTTGTGGTATTCTGTGGATTTATTGCTTTCAGCTACTTGTATATATTTATTACTCACTGAGTACTCAGTACTCACCCCTACTCCCTGCAACTTTGTGCGCAAATTCAGGTCACATGAGGGATAGACGAGCACTCCAGCTTTTATCAGTATTTATCCGAGTTGCTGAGGTAGCTGCTGGCGTTCGCAGGACCTGGCTTCTCTTCTTATTCCAGTTTTCCTTTGTATATACATTATTCATACTTGAGTATTTTGTTTAGATATTGTTATCCGATCATGTTTAGAGGCTCTAGACTCGTGACCCTAGATCTTTGGGTGGTTATTCAGTTTAGCTTTATTGTTGATAATAATATCCAGGTAATTAATTTGAGCTTCATGCTCGGGATGAGAGGGTAAATGGTCCGGCTTGCCTAGTAGTTGTGTTGGCCGCCATCACGATCGGGATTGGGGTCGTGACAAGTTGGTATTAGGGCCTAGGTTACTAGGCCTCATGAGTCTTGAGCCGATTGGTAGAGTCTTGTGGATCGGTATAGGGACGCATGTACTTATCCTCGGGAGGCTGAAAACCTTTAGGAAACACTTCACATTTCTTGGAATTCTTATCGTGCGTACTTGATTCAGCTTGAGATATAATTCTTGGAAATTTCTTCCAAATGCCTGTACGCGCACTCGAACGCTCAGTAATATAATTGCCTTGATGGCTTGTGATTCCCTGGTCGAGGGGCGATATATAATCTCTACGAGTTCATGTTGGGCCAGTTGGGAGGATTTGAGGCCAGATCTTTGTATATGACATGAGCACCAAAGTGGTGATTTTACAAACTGTATTATGAAATTTCGTGTGATCGGTATTGTTCCTAAATGTGGAAATGGCAGCTTAATAATGTACAAGCTGTCAGGTGTTAGATCCTTATTGTAATCTGTTGTGTAGCCCCGAGCTATGGGCGTGGTGAATATTTATCATATCTCTTAGTTGGAAGGTAAAGTGCCTTACGTGTAGTAGAATGAGTTTAGACTCAGGAAGACTAAACTGATTATGCTATGTATATCCTGGTGGTAGGTGTTGTACTGAAATACTAGATTGATGCAAAGTAGGTGGGTGGATTCGGATGTGTAATTGAAGGGTATTTGATATGTGTTATGATGTGAGCAGGTGTACCGCAGGTTCAGGTATAAATTGTGATAATATGATTTGTATAGTATTGATATTTAATGTTGTTGAAATACATTGTGATGTCTTGTTGAGTTGGGGATGTATTGTTAGAATGGTTTGGTGATTCACTGGCAGGTGGATAGGCCAATTTACAAAGGAAACTCTACCGAAATTTTTCAAAAATTTGGGACTTAGAAAAGATTTTTGTCACCTAAAGAGAGTAGGCTTAACTGTGGTGTGTGTATCAATGCAAGAATTGCATAAGGGTTAAGGTCTATGATGATTCGAGTCTTTGTCAAGCTTGTAAATGACTTGAGTTTAATCTCACCATAACATTGTGGCATCATTTGTGTAAAGAATGCTATGAGCGGCTAAAAGTGCTTTGATGTATGGCTCCGAGCCAAGTTGGAGAGGTTGTTATTTATTAACTGATTTCATTGTTGGGTGCTATGTATGTTCTGTCTCTGTATGTTGGGAAATTCTGATAAAGGTTATGGTGCTTCGTGGATATGAAGAAATAATAGGATGGTTTTAACTGCTGCTGGTAAGAATGTTCGGTGTATATGAAGGAAAGATAGCTAAATGCATTTGTATGTAATCATGTTCTGCGGTGCCAAAGTTCTAACAGGGCACGAGTGGTCCTGTCCAATAAGACAATTGAATTATAATTGAATAAGCATGAATGACGCCCGAGAATGGCCTTGCGGTGTTCAAGACTTTGCTTGTAACGGTAAGGTGTCTTAAGATTATGTATATGGCTAAAGACAGTGGTTTCGTTAGAAGGAATCAAGACTTGTGTATGTTATGTGAATGAGGGGATTCTATGTATCTGTGTTGGGGAGTAATGATAACGAATTCAAAATCACAGGAAGTTTTTCAAAACAAAGTATTGTAGAATGTGGTACTTCTGGGAAACATTGAGAGAGTATTCAGCGGCCTGTGAGCCTTAGACCGTGTAGTCTTGTGTATGAGTCTCATGTGGTAACATGAGTGGAGATATTGTAGTGCTACAGTAAAGAGAATATTAAATTTAAGATGAATCAGAAAGGAAATTGGGTAAATGGAGCAACTTGTTAATAAACCGGAACGGTATGATAAGGATACGATTAACTCCCGGTATGTGTTCGAAGTAATGAGTCTTGCAGATATGGTGCAACAAAGCTCTTGAGTGCTGGCAGTTGCATAGCTCGACGTGGGTAAAAGGACTCAGTCCTGGCAGTTAAACTTATGCAATGAATTTGAAGAAAGAGGTTGTGATGTGTTATGTATTCGTACGGGGAAGTGTGGAATCAGGCATAGCGATTCATGTGCTATATACGTGCTGGAGACTAGAAGTTCTCGTAATCTGCCTATGCAGTGGTGGTATATCATGTGTATCAGCATCGTTTAGCGATTATTGAAAATTGGAAGCCATAGCGGCTCTCTTTTTACTTGATATGATGAATTTGAATAATGATATACGATTGCAGACTGGTTGTCATTAGTCATGCTGTCTAGACTAATGTGATATGGACTATGTTAGAAAATGCCACAAACTGTGTAGCAGAGTGTATCAGATTATGCTCCAGCAAGGTAGATGTACCCTAGGGCCAGCGGACGGCTGGTAGGTATTGCTTTGTCAGTTGGGCCTTTGTGGCGGATGTCAGTGTAGAGGTGTCTACCATTGATTCAGTTCCGGTATTGAGGAACATTGTCGGATGCGTTTCATGTTGTCGAGCTTGAGGCTAAATATATGTTTGTTGTAATGAGCAACTTGACTCGATGTGCATTTCCTCTTGCGAGATTTATGCGTGGATCGGGTGGCACGCCGCCACGGGTATGTTATTGCAACATGTTGCGCGCCGCAACAATGTGATGTGGAAAATATAGTTTCCTATAAGTTACTTTGTATACAATACTTCCTAGCTTATAAGGAATAGTCCGTATTGGGTCCCGCTCGGGGAATAGCACATCGGTTGTATCCATTCAGGATTTGATAGCATATATTAAATGTATTACCGCGGGTGTGATTGATTGCTTGAGTTCAGACCTAAATATGTGCCTGGCTGACCGTTTTGAGCATGGTGACTTGAGGTGCTCCATGAGTAATAGTGCTTGGATAGAATCGTGAGTCGTGGCAAGGCCACTTGATGTTATGACATTCGAGGAGGGTTCAGGTAATCTAATTCTATTATGTGAGACGAGATATCAGTTATGTGTTGTGATGGAATTGAGGAATTTGAATTACAACTCTTTTGTGTGAGTCAGTTGTCATGATTCGAGTGTTCAGATCATTTCTTATTGGAGCCTGTGTTTTGCTCGTCGTGGCTTAGGCCGATGAGGAGGTGTCATATTACCACTGTCAAGAACAAAAAAATGCGGATATGGTCGAATGGTAAAATTTCTCTTTGCCAAGGAGAAGATGCGGGTTCGATTCCCGCTATCCGGGTGTGTTATAATCGAAACGATCGTTGGAGTCATTAATGAGTGCAAACATACGTGATTTCAGCTAGATAGAAAGGTAATATCGAGGTTTGGCTCCAAAATCCGTGTTTTATTTATCGTTGGCAGTATATGAAAGTGTTGGAATAAGACTTCAACTAATAAGAGGTTTCCATCGATATTTGGGTATTGTAGGCAACATCGGTAAATAAAGAATGTTATTGTGGTCATATGAGTAAAGTGATGCGAAGTGTAAATTCAACAAAGTTATGCATTAATGTTTGGGTACAACGTGTGGAGATTGATATGGTGGTCGAATGATGGAAACAAACTTGGCAGGAAATTCAGGGTGTTGGAACTTGGCCTAATGGCTTATTCGCTTGAATAAAGAATTATATCTACAGAATTATATAGCTAATGTGCTCAACTAAGAAGTGGTAGCACGAGAAGGTGCATGATGTGTTAAACAAGTTATTTGAGACAACATCATTGTAGTTCTCAGCACATTCGAGGACGAACGTATGTTTAAGTGGGGGAGATTGTAACGACCCGACCGGTCGTTTTGAGCTCCGACGCGTCATTCAGCGGATTGAGGCCATGAACAGCTTCATCTCAGGTATATTGACTTGTGTGTATGGTCAGAATTAAAATTCAGGAAGTTTGGAGTCAAATCTAAATGGAAATTCTCATTTTGAAAGCTTAAAGTTGAAGAAATGAACTAGGATTGGAATTTTGGGTAAATGACCTCGGAATTGGGATCTAAAATTCCAGCATGCTCGTATGATGATTTTGAACTTGGGCGTATGTCCGGATTTGATTTTTGATAACCCATAAGCATTTCGGCATATATGGTGGAAGTTAGTATTTTAGAAGAATTTCATAAATTTGGGTTGGAAGGCATTTTAGAGTTATAGATGTCCATTTGGTATTCCGAGTCTGGGAATAGATCCGTATGGTGATTTTGGAATTGGGAACGCGATCGGAAGTGAATTCGGATGTCCGGAGGTCATTTTAAAGTCATTTGGCTAAATATAGGAATTTGAAGGTTTGTGAGATAATTCGATCGAAGTGAAAATTCTGATATCGGGGTCGGAATGCGATTCCGAAAGTTGGTGCAAGTCCGTAATGTAGAATGTGACTTGTGTGCAAACTTTGAGTCAATTCGGATCGATTTTGGTAGGAAATGGGACAATTTATCTCTTTAAGGAAAGCTTAAATTGGAAAAGTCAACCCAACGTTGACTTATGCGTTAGAGGGCTCGGAACTGAATTCCGTTGATTCAATTAGTTTCGGGGATGATCTAAGACTTAGAGCGCAATCGGAAGTAATTTTGGAGGTCCGGTGAAGAAGTTAGCCCATTTTGGCGAAGTTGGAATTTTGGCGGAATCCGATCGATAGGTGATATTTTTATCCAGGAGTCGGAATGGAATTCCGACAGTTGCATTAGCTTCGTTAAGTGATTTTGGATATGTCTGCAAATTTTCAGGTCATTCGGACATCGTTTGGTCGGTTTTTTGATCGAATATGAATTTTGAAAGTTTAAGTTTAAGTTTGAATCGAATTCTAGGATTTTGGTGATTTTTGATGTTTAAGTGTAACGACCCGGCCCGTCGTTACGGGAATTTCCACCCCGTTACCTTGCATTAACATATCTTTTGCTTCTATATCAGTGTTAGAACCTATCGGGTGAGTTAGGAGTGAATTGAATGGAAAAATGAAGCAAATAGCATGTTTGAAGGAAGTTTGAATATGGAAAGTCAACCTAGAGTTGACTATCGAGTTAGAGTGCTCGGAATCGGATTCCGATGATTCGACTAGTTTCGAGGGATCATTTATGACTTAGGAGAGCAATCGGAATTGAATTTGGAGGTCCGGTGTAGTTTTAGGCTTGAATTGGCGAAGGTTGAATTTTGGCGAAATCCGAACGGTAGGTGAGATTTTGATCCGGGGTCGGAACGGAATTCCGACAATTCCTGTAGCTTCGTTATGTGATTTTGGATATGTCCGCAAATTTTCAGGTCATTCGGACGTCGTTTGATCGGGTTTTGGATTGAATGTTAGTTTTGAAAGTTTTGAAGAAACTTAGGCTTGAATCCGTGTGGAAATGGTGATTTTGATGTTTAGGATGATGTTTTTATGATTGGAACAAGTTCGTATCGTGTTTTGGAGTATGTTGGTAGTTTTCGTTGGGGTCCCGGGAGCCTCGGGATGAATTCGGGGGTCCAAACGGACCAATTTGTGCCAAAGGCACTGTTGTTTCTGCTGCAATAAATGCAGAGAATTTTTGTGCTTCGCGATCGCGAAGCTATGTATGCTATCGCGTAAGAGGAGGATGTTGAGCTCTGCGATCGCGAGGGTGAGTATGCGATCACGTAGGGCAAAGCTGGGAAGCTCTGCGATCGCAAGGTTGAGTCTGCGATCGCGTAGTGTATCGGAGTGAGGCCGGAAAATTGTTCTTCGCGATCGCGGGAAAAGAGATGCGATCGCGTAAGGTCGACTGGTTGTGCATCGTGATCGCGGGTGTATTGATGCGATCGCGTAGGGTCGCTAAGTGGGTCACTACGATCGCGTCCAGGTTCACGCGATCGCGTAGAGGAAAAGTTGACAGCCCAGGATTTGTGCATCGCGATCGCGAGCCCAGTGCTGCGATCGCGTAGGGTTAAATGTTCAGGCAGTGAGTTAAATTGCAGAATAGAGGGCTCACGGGTTCATATACCCAAAAACATAATTTTGAGCCTTAGAGAGAAGAAATCACGGGAAAACGCTGGAAATCAACGGGCATTCATCGGAGGTAAGTTTCTTGACTCAAAAACATCATTTTATGGTAGAATTAACATCAATCTTCATGAATTTGGGTAGAAATTGTGAATGATTGTGGCCTAGATATTGAAAACGAAAATTTGGGTTTTGAAAGGCCAATCGAACTCCGATTTTGGTAAATTTTATATGTATGGACTCGTGGAGAGACGAGGATTCTGGAAATATGAGTTTCGAAATTTTTCGAGATGTGGGCCCGGGGCTCGGGTTTTGCCAATTTCGTAATTTCTGATATTGTTCGAGTTCTTTCGATTGGGTGATGTTCCATTAGCCTATTTTGATATATTTGTGCTGATTTGTGCTAGTTTTGACGTGCGTGGATGCCGGTTCGAGGAGCTAAGGCGTCGCGGGCATGAGCTTTCGTCGGTTCGAGGTGGGTAATACTTGTAAATGATG
This sequence comes from Nicotiana noctiflora, assembly GCA_032618575.1. NCBI lineage: Eukaryota > Viridiplantae > Streptophyta > Magnoliopsida > Solanales > Solanaceae > Nicotiana > Nicotiana noctiflora. The sequence goes on along the minus strand of JASVEL010000505.1, from coordinate 67,186 downwards.
TTCTGAGGGTTAGTAAACCCCGGACTTGCACATCTTAGTGTTGTGTTGAGGTGACTTGCACGCCGGATAACGGGCGTGGGGTAGAGCACCATTGGGGATCGTGACTTGGTCCGTCCCGCATAATAAATAATAACACCTAATTGTTGAAATGAATTGGACTAATTATCATGTTTGGGCTTCGTGCCGATTATTTGAATCCTTCAGGGATTGGTATCACTGTCTTGATAACACTGTGCATATTTTATTCTAAATTTAAGGTTTTAAATGGTATTTTGCTATTCAGCATTCTTATAAGGTTATGAAAAACTTGAACAAGGTCTTAATAACATTTTTATGTGAGCTAACATGATATTGTTGCCCGTAGGGCTTTCTTGATTATTTGTTAGACCGATTGGGGCCGAGGGCCATATGTTAGGGCATGACAATTTATGTGAGCATATGCATACACATGCATGGATCGGATTGCACGCCGCAGTGGTATACGGATCGGGCTGCGCGCCGCAGCAGGTGTGATATTAATATTGTGCTTGGGCTGTAGGAGCCCCTCCGGAGTCTGAACTCCACAGTGAGCACGGGTACCCAAATTGGATCGGGCTACACGCCGTAGCGGTCATATGCATTGCATGGCATACATACATTGGTTTACGTGTACTACGTGGCATAACATTCGACACTCATACATTACTGGCACAAATGCATTAGTTGCCTTATTGACCAGATCTCCTGGTGTAAGTTGATAAGGAGTGCTGAGCCCGAGGGGCTGATTTGAGTGCGGACTTGCACTGCTTGAGATTGTATCCAGGTATTGGTATATTATCATGAAAGAAAGTAGCTAAAAATCGAGATTTCTAAATAATCTACTCACATATGCTAGAAAGGGATAAAAAGATAGTTCTGTATTGTGTAGCATGAGATAGTGCCTATCGTGGTTTTCTTCCCTTCAGCATTATTTACTTTTATTACTGCTGAGTTGGAAGTACTCACACCCGACTCCCTGCACCTTGTGTGCAGATTCAGGTACATCACAGAAGGGCTGATTCTATTGCGGCTCGGGAGTGCTTTTGGACGGTCGAGGTAGCTGCCAGCGTTCGCAGGACCTGATTCTCCAGTTTGTCTGTATTTTGTTCTGATCATCCCACACTTGTGCACAGTTATATTCGCTATTTACACTTTGTATACTCTGTAGAGGCTCATGACTCTTGAACCTTCGGTCTATGGGAGTTGGTATGCATTGGGACTTGGTTCCCCTGTTTCGATATATCCATCACTGTTATTTTACAATTGTTATGCTTAAATGGGATGAGGCGAGCTCATAGCTCTATGATTGTTATTGATTGGTCGGGCTGGCCTAGCAATGTGCTGGGCGCCAGCACGGCCGGATTTGGGGTCGTGGCATTAAGGTAGCGTTTTTATGATCCGAGTAATTTTGAATGAAGTATTAGGTTGAGTTTGTGTTTTTGGTTTTGGTCCCGAGGGTCTCGGGTGTGTTTCGGATGCCCAACGGGTCATTTTTGGAAGATTTTTGCCGTTTGGAGCATAAATGTAATGATCCAAAGGTCTATTTTTAGTTATAGAGATCCAAATTTGATTTTGACACTTTGAGAATTTAAATAATGAATTATAGGACTGATCCGGAAATTTTGGTTTAATTTCATCAAGTCGCGTTTGGGTTTTTGACGCGAAATGTGATTTAATTGTTTAACGAGCGAAATTGATGTTGCAATGAGGAAATGAGATCCAAATTCAGTTTTGTTTGAACCACTGGATCCGTATTGAAATTATGGAGCCATAGGAAAAAGAATCGTCAAATTCCGAGTTCGTATGACGAAGTTAAAGTTATTTTAGTGAAAATAAAGAGTGCTGGTGCATCAGGTCTGGTGTGGCACTTTTAGCGACCAGAATTGGGTCTTTAGCGACCAGATATGCTAATAAAAAGTTGATGCGTTTCTGCTCGTTATTTTTACTTATTTTCATGCGAAATAACACGGTTTGGGGCGATTTTGAGCAAGAAATCATTGGAAATTTTGAGGTAAGTCACTTGTGATTATTACTACTCCATAATATTGAATTATCATCGAATAATCCGACTAGATTACATGTTTTTGAGGTGTAAATTGGGGATTTTGGACCTGGGGATTTGAAAATAAGATTTGAAGATTTGAGGGGCCATTTGAACTCAGATTTTGGTAAATTATATATGCACAAACTCGTGGCGAGACGAGGATCGCGTTGATGCTAATTTCGGATCGAGCAGCGGACCCGGGGTCGGGTTTTACCAACTTGGTGTATTATCGCGTATTTCGTATAAATTGAATTGGGTTATGTTTCTTTGACCCGTATTTGATATAATTGTTGTGGTTTGACTAGATTCTACGCACGAAGCGGCAAATTCAAAAGGAAAAGGCATCGCGGACGAGTCTTCGACCGGCTAGAGGTGAGTAGTTTGTATATATGGTAGCCTGAGGGTTTGAAACCCCGACTTAGCACATTGTGATGCTAGTAGGGCATGGCTCGCACCCCGTGGCAGGAGCGATATTGATTGTGACTGGGGATTGAGACTTTAGTCCATCCCGAATGAGTATAATATGATACTAGTGGTTGAAAAATACTGTGTTTGAAATAATTGTGGGCGGTAAGCCGTGTTTGGGGCCTTGTGCCGACCTGTAGTATCCCTATGGGATAGCTATATATGTGATAGCTATACTTGCTTAATTACTGATCTCAGTCCTGGTTTGAAATCACCGTATTGAAATGCTAAGTCACCTGTTTTGGGAAAAATTAAATAAAAGTTAAAGTATTTTCATAAATTATGAACTGGAACCTGGTAATAAATAAATTGAGTTGTTGTGTGACTTATATGTTTGTTGTGGACTGAGGATGGATCGGGCTGCACGCCACTGCGGTTGATTTGAGGATCGGGCTGCACGCCACAACATTGTTGCGCTTGGGCTGTAGGAGCCCCTCTGGAGTCTGTACACACCCCTAGTGAGCATCGTCGACGTTAAATGGATCGGGCTACACGTCGTAGCGGTTATGTGCTTTGCATTGCATCTTTGTCTGTGAATTATCTCTGATAGTTGTAATGTACTGTTGTTGTCGCTGGTTTGCAGTAGGATATCGGACTGTTAGTTTTAGCTTTTCTTTGTGGCATTTCGTGGATTTCTTATCTTCACACATTTTATATGCTTATTACTCACCGAGTACTTAGTACTCACCCCTACTCGCTGCACCTTATGTGCAAATTCTGGTACGCCAAAGGCTTAGCTGAGCAGTCTTTGTCCGAGTTGCTGAGGTAGCTGCTGACGTTCGCAGGACCTGGCTTCTCTTCTTATTCTAGTTTTCCTTTGTATATACATTATTCATACTTGAGTATTTGGTTTAGATATGGTTAACCGATCATGTTTAGAGACTCAAGACTCGTTACCCTAGATCTTTGGGTGGTTATTCAGTTTAACTTTATTGTTGATAATAATATCCAGGTAATTGATTTGAGCTTCATGCTCGGGATGTGAGGGTAAATGGTCGGGCTTGCCTAGCAGTTGTGTTGGGCGCCATCACGATCGGGATTAGGGTCATGACAAGACTGCTCCTTTCCAAATACAACCCTAAATGCATCATCTGCTGTTATACTGAAGTTCAGACTGACAAAACAATATTATTGCACATCACTTACAAGTCAAGATAGATCAAGCACTAAAATAAGTTTTAACAAGTCAAGTCAGATTAAATAAAAGTTTAACATACCTCAAAATTTAGCCAAGACTGTCAATATATTTTTGAGTCACAATGATCATGACCATTTTAATATGAAGTTTCAAATAAACATAACTGATTTTTTCCCCAAGTACCCACATTATTCTGTTGCCAAACTTCTGCATGTTATCATGTTTTCCTCTAAAAAACGGTGGATAAATTTACACCTTGCGACAACCACAACTGAATTCACCACAATATATTTGCAAAAACTTCCTTTATAGGCTCTAAAAATTATTTTGTAATCACAAGGACAAGGGAATTATCCTCTCAGGCCTCCAAAAATAAAGAATAAAGCAACTGATGGGATAACAAGTATCCAGAAGAGGTCCCTCTTTCACATTGAATTCAGTTAGCGACAGAAGTAGCAATCAGCGGTAGTTTTTAATACTTAAGTGATTCAGCACCGAAATCAGCAGAACGCAATGACCAGAGGACTGATTTGATAGGCATTTAGAAGACTAAAGAAACAAAGGATGCACATGCATTTTGGGAAGACATACCAACTAAAAGTGTTTATATATTTTACTGACAAAAGGCAAAGCTAAATGGCATTAGTTTGCAGATATACATTATAACTAATTCTTTGAAATTATAGAAAATTCTTACAAGATTTTTCTCCACATTAAAATCTTGAGAAATCTAAAGTCAAGGTGCATCTAAAGTCAAGGTGCAGCGACAAATGGAGGTTAACGAGCAGGCTAGTGTTGCTACAGGTCTAGGTGCTGGACAAAAAGCACAGGGGCAAACTAATGTACAATAGTTTGCACATGAGAAGGCAAAAGCTGGTGCGACAGATGGTGATCGACCTACTGTTACATTTGGGTAAAACAACTGATAAATCAAAAGGTGTGGAAGCTAAAGATGTTACTCAGCTAATTGCTAATCAATCTACTGTTGGTGCACAAACAGCTCTTTTGAAGGATGAAAACGAGCAGGTTGTGCAAAAGGAAGATTCACAAGCAGCTGCTGAACCTAAAAGTGACAAGGAGGATTGTGAGATTGTTTTGCAAGCTGAAAATTTCAGCCTAAACGAGGAAACTGCTGGATGTGTTACTGGATCAAAGGATGTTAAATCTAAGGACGATGGAATAGCAAGGAAATCAACTGGGGAAGACTGGACGATGGTGGTTCGAGCTTCTAATAGACAAAATACATCTCCAAGTTGGCAAAACAGCAGTAAACAGTAAGTGTTCCAGGTGGTCGAATTACTGTCTCAAATGAATTATGCTCGAATTCCTTTGACGTGCTTTTGAAATCTACAAATCAACAAGTATCTGCTCCAAATGGCTACTTCTGAAACAAATAATATGATATATTTATTTTCTTTCCACATTTATGACTCACAGATAGAGAATGGAGAATTCTGTGCAGGCAACATCATATTAAAAATCTTGTGTATGTATAATCATATAATTTGATAAGGGTCGATAAATATCTAACATCTTGTACAAATAAAACCATATTAAACAAACACATTCAGTTAAAGAGAGAAAATACAATAACAAGACTTAACTTGCAGCATGACTTACTATTGCAACTTGAGTATCCATATAAACTTCCTTTCCCTTTCTTTGTACGAGTTGTAATAAACAATTCAGGCTTTAATGGTTCCCCGTTGTTCTCTTTGGTTGGCGCTACAAATTACATCAAAAAGGATATTAAAAAAATCACCGTGTTCCGACAAAGTACCAAAAGAAATGAAAGTTAGATTACAAAGTGTCGACTAAATATTACCAATGTCACACGCACTCTTACAATATTAATAGGTCCCATAATAAAGAAAGGGAAAGGAAAATTATTTTATTCAAGCCAAGGTACTAATAAAGCTGTAATAAGATCAAATATGTAAAGGCAAATTAAAACAACTCCATAAAAATCCAACCTCTAAGAAGTCAAGATTATCAATAACACTTCTGATATAAGTTAATATCTTTGCATGCTCTTAAATATTTGCAGAACCTGTAAATTCAACATCAAACCCAAATAATTTTGTCTATGTCGTGAACTCACAGAAAAAATGAACTACACTAACACATCGGATGCATACTTTTTTTAGAAAAGAAATAGAATGAAAGAAAAGCAATTGGAAAAAAAAAAACTTTTGAAAAAATAAAAGAAAGAAGAGGTATAAAGTACCTGTGCCTTTAACACATGTTTCTGGATTCTGCCCACTTCCCGGACACACGCTTTATTTTTCTGAGCCCAATTAGGTAAAGTTTAGTAACTGGTCTTAGACACAAAATTCGTAGCCTTAGTCGAATCTGTCTGGGAAACTTTTTGCCTTGGCTTCATCTGAAGTCAATGAGATAACACTACAAATGATTATACAAAAATAAATAGATCTTCCTTTTTGCTCAGTTCTAATAAATGAGTTGGAAAGATTATGAGAATGTGTCATTACCAAACGGAAACATTAAAGGTGTCTAACGGGTGGGCCGGGCCGGTCCGGGCCCAATTTTTTTGAACCCGGACGGGTTCCTTACCGGGCCGGTTCCGGGCTCCTTCTTAGCGGGTTTAACGGGTTGGGGTATTTTCGGGTAAAAATTGACCCGTACGGGGTTACGGGTTAAAGGGGCCGGGCCGGGCCGGGTTTAACGTCTTATATTTTTTTTTTTGTTTGTAAATTCGTATAACTATTATAATTTATTTTAATAGTTTGTAACTTTGTATTAATTTAAAGAACACAAAGTAAATGAGAAAAACTTGCACTTATAAAGTTTCAATGTAAGACTTTAAGTTTGTATTTCAAAATTAAGTTAGACTTATAAAGTTTCAATTTAAGAGTTTAAGTTATAATTTAAAAATTAAAGTTTCAATTTAAGACTTTAAGTTTGAAACTTTGAATTTAAAAATTGAAGTTTCAATTTAAGCCTTTAAGTTTGAATTTCTAAATAAAAGTTTCAATTTAACACTTTAAGTTTGATTTTCAAAATTAAAGTTTCAATTTAAGAAATTAAGTTTGAAACATTCAAGTTTGAATTTCAAATTTAAAGTTTCAATTTAAGTTATATTAAGAATTTGTATTACTTTAAAATATAAATTAAAGAATAGAAGGAATATGAGAAAAATTGCACTTGCTGCAAATTGCAAGTGCTTCTTTTATTTCATATTTCATAACTCAAATTTGAAACTTACAAATTGAATGTTTACATCCTTTAAGACTTGAACAAATAACAATAAGTAAATTCAAATATTTTGCATTGTCTTGCAAAGTTCATCATAATCAATATGAACTGATTGGCCTTCTTCTGGAGTATTTAATTCGGATGGGTGACCACTTGTTAATATATCTCCAAGTTCCTCGTCTTCTGGGCGATCAACATCTTCATGTCCTTGATTTCTTCTTTCCGATCTAATCCAATCTCTCATACATACTAAAACTTCCAAAGCATTGCTTCCCAATGAGTGACGCGTATCTCCGAGTTGTTGTCTTGCTTGGCTAAATGCACTCTCGGATGCAACAGTTGAAATTGGCACATTCATCACGTCCCTAGCCATTGCGTAGAGAACAAGAAATTGCTTTCCATTTTCATGCCACCACCCCAACGGTGAAAAATCCTTTGTGCGAGGCTCATTTTGTTTCTGCAAGTAGAATTGAAGTTCATCAATGTTCCTGCAACTTGTTTGAGTGTTAGAAAAAGTAGAAAAAATATTAAAACTTTCATCTTCAGTCAATGTAGCAGAAGTGCTACATTGCATAATAGAATTATTAACATTACCTGCAGCTATATCAATTACATTTGCATAATAATTATATAATTGCTGTAAATAAATCATTTAAACTGTTCATAGAAGTATATAAATTTGGGGTTTCAGTTTCCCCAATCTCCATATAAGTATATAAAGCATTCATTAATTGATGACAATCGGACATTTTAATTGAAGGATTTAAAACTGCACCAATTAAGTAAATCGGAGGAATTGAAAAGAAATATTTTTTGAATTTGTCTTGCATATTTGTCACAGCAGCCGTATATTTTTCTTTTTTCTTAAATTCAAAGAGTAGAAAAGAAATTTCCGCTATATGTACTAAACCCATAGCAATAGTAGGGTAATAAGATCCAGAAAACTCAACAGTAGCAATATAAAATTTATGTAAAAATTTAACAACATCATTAATGACCGCCCAAGTATCAGTTGTTAACATACGACTTGGATTCGTACAATGTGCATTAGCAACTTCAATTATTGGATATCTATATTTATAGCAAACTTTTAAAAATAAATATGTATAGTTCCATCTAGTAACTATTTCTTCTGGCATGAATCGGGGTTGAAGGTTATGTTGGACACACTTATCTTTAAATTCCCTTATTCTAGAATGTCTATTATTTCCTTGAATTACACCAATTGCTCTTCTAACAAGACTAATCTCTGTTGAAAATAAATCTAGGCCACTTTTAACAATTAAATTATACACATGACATGCACACCTAACATGAAAAGTTTCATTAACAGGTGGTTGCAAATGCAATTTTAATATTGAAATTGCGGCAGTGTTGTTAGAAGCATTATCAAAAGACATACATAATATTTTTTGTTTGAGATTATAAAATTCTACAACTTCACAAATAGTGTTGCTTATAAATGCAGCGGTATGACTTTGATCTTCATCATATCTAAAAGCAATAATACGTTTTTGCATAACAATATTATCATCTATCCAATGGCATGTAACAGTAACATATTCACGTCCATTAACAGCTTGACCAATATCAGAAGTTAGAGATACTCTACAAGGAAGTTTTTCAAACAAATAACGTAAATATGTTTGATATTGTCCGTGAAGTCTGAAAATATCAGCTCTACAAGTACTCCTAGGTATACCTTTAAATAATGGATTGTATATTCTTTGAATATACGTAACATAATATGACGAAGAAGCAAACGAAAAGGTAGACAACCTAAAGCAATCATTTTCGCTAATTCCTCACGATCCTTCATTTTATCATATTTTACTAACCCTCCAGTAGTAGGGTTAATAGTTGTTTGACTATCATCACCATCTAGGCCCCATTCTATCGGGTGTGAAATTCTCATATGCCTACTAAGCGTTCCGGTTCCCCCTAAATTTCCTCCAGTCAAATGTTTAAATGAATCTTTACAAATTTTGCATCTCACTCTATCAGAAACCTTCAATTAATTCAAAAAAATTCCAAACCTTACTTCTTTTTCTACGATTACTCGTCGGAACCGTAGGTGGTCTACCCCCGGTGCCACGAGGCCCACGACCACCACCCCTTGTACCAACTCCAACACTACCTACCCCAGCACTAGGTGCACTAGTAGGTGTAGCGGATATCTCTTCTTCAATTCCTATTTCATTATCTTCTATTCCATAATCTTCTTGTAATTGATCATAATCTATATTTTCATTAGGCGTTGTTTCGGGAACAATAGATATTGGGCTATTACTACCAGATGCTGAAGAATTACCTCTACTTTTACTCCCCCTACCAGTAACTTTTCTACACGCTTTTTTAGAAGCACTAAACATATTGTAAAATTTAAGGAATAAATAAGCTCAAAATAAATATGCAATTAAAATATTAATAAGAGAAAGAGTTGGAGGGAGTGCACCGAATTAGAGCACTTGGTTATGCAATTCCGAATTTTCGATGTTACCACGAACAAACGTCAAGCCAATATTCCAACTTGAAGTTCAAAACCCGAATGATAAAATACTATAATTGAATTTCAATTATTCAACAAAAATGAGCCAAATAAATTCGAAGATGAAATGAGAAATTATTAAGACTTGAAGTTGAAGACTTGAAGTCTTGAACTAGATAATTAGAGAATAGGTGAATGAGAGAATTTGAGATTGAGATGAGAATTTTGAGTGAGAAATGAAGAAGGGGGAGGGGTATTTATAGATTTACATAAGGCTACATTTGTAAATTAAAAATGTGTTAAAAATTAAAAAAAAAATGGCCAAAACTTCAATAAATCCGTTGGCCAACGGATTTTTTCTGATATAGCCGTTTGGGGTGGGCCCCATATTTCTGAATTTAAAAAAAAAAAAAATATTTTGACCGTTGAACCGGGCCGGGCCGGGCCGGTTTAACCGTTAAGGTTACTGTTTGCCGGACCGGGCCTACCCGGTTCCGGTTACCCGTTCAAAATTTTTTCCCGGAACTAACCCCTACCCCTTAAAAACCCAGCCCACCCGGCCCCTTTGCCACCGGTCGGGCCGGTTCCGGTTTCTACCGGTCTGGGCCGGTCCGGAACCGGTCCAACCCGGCCCGTTTAACAGGTTTAGGAAACATAAGTAATGTCATCCTCAGTAGCCCGAGGTCTTAGCATAAACAACACATGTGAAGATAAATACACCTTACAATTGCATTGCAGACAGTAATATTCAAAGTGAGAAACTATGGCAAAAGATAAAGTGCATAAACACACGAAAATATTTTATATTCAGCATAAATACCTATATACTATGCATTTATAGTTCTTTAACAGTCCTTTGAGTTCTTAAAAGAAAGAATAGTCTACAACTATGTTATTTCAAGTGTTTTATGGCCTACGTCAGAAGTAAAGAGAGACGTGAGAGTACAACAATTTAGGACGCAACCACAATTGCTATGTTTTCCAAATTTTAGAAGTTGCAAGATAAATTGAGAGGTTTATGCAAGAAGGGAACAAACCTCAACTTGCCATATCCTCCTCCCCAAATAACCCACAAAACTCAATCCTACCACCAAGTCCCCACACACAACAACAATCCTATCAAATTGTTATAAAAATTATTTAAACTCCCGGGAACAACTATGAATTGGAGGCTTCGCAAGAATTACATGTACCTAACAATCGGGAACAAATTTTCAAAATTACTAATTTGAAAACCTTCAAATTTCACACCAATTCCAGAAAACCTCCTTCAAATTCAATTAAGAAATGGTTTTAAGCTACCCCCAAAACTCAGAACTCCAAAATTTCAGATCTAAATATCGAAATATGTGGAGACTACTTCGACACTCGGGAGATCTACGAATGAACACGAAATGAATACATAAAATAATTATTGAAAATACAGATCTGAGAACAGATTGAAGATTGAAAAAACACAAACAAAGATTTAGGGATAAGATATTTGTGAGATTAAGGATCCAAAACAGGAAAGGAGTAAGGAGATACGAAGTATCATAATCAAAATCGGCGATTGTGATGTTTCTTACGGTAAAAGAGGTCCAGTTGTTCAAGGCAAAGCCTCTGCAAATCTGACACAAACTCCACTGAATACGTCGAAGTATACCATAGACACTGCAATAGCTAACGGCGGCGACAACATATCGTCGTGGTAGTCTACATCGGAGTCATCGTCGGAATAAATGCCACTATCGTGTCTGAGAGAAGAGAAGGTACTGGTATTGGTGAGAGGCTAGGGAGTGCATAGTGAGTTTTTTCTGAAAGTTTAATTTTTAGTGGGAAAGTTGTGAAAATTTAGTGGACAAATTTTAGTGGGAAAATTGTGAAAATTTTAGTTGAAAATTTTGGTGTAAATTTTTTGACTACCCTTACAACGTGTTGTTTTAGAGTTAAAAAGAGAGCATCATTTAAAAGTGTTCCATTACAGATGCGTAAGTGTTGCCAAATATCGTATAATATGGCAACAGTTCAAATATCGTATAATATGGCAACAGTTAAAAAGCGTAGTGTTTATAACTAAAAAGAATACTTTACAAGCGTTGCCAATATTTCGTGGCCAAAAGCTCCCAGCAAGACCACCCCTTAGAAAGCGTTCCATAATAATTTTTGGCAACACTTTTCAAGCGTTGTCTAAAACTAATGTAGCCTTAGGCCAAATTTGTTGTAGTGAATGTATTTAATACGATTGTATTAAATACATTAAGAGCAAGTATTTAATGGACTAATATGATTGTAGACATATACTTGAGTTGATTAATACTCCCATATATTAATAAAACTTAATATAATTTGTGTTATTAAATGATACATAGTCTTCAGCATTTGTTCAAGCAAAAGGATCTTAATTTGAGGCGGCAGAGATGGCTAGACTAAATTAGATATTACTATCTTGCTTTAATGTCCATTCACGCCAACCTATTCAAATAAACGTGAATGGATGACTTATATCTCGATTATAGAAATGAATATGATCAGCCCTTATATTATATTAGTCCCAATATAATATAATACAATTATACGTGTATAATTACGTATACGAGGAATGTTATTTACCATCAGAATGTATTTTGGTCCATTATACTAGATATATAATCGTATATGAGGATCGTTATAGTATAACACTTAGTTCCATTTATGTCATCCTTATATATCTAATAGATCGTATACTTATTAGTCTAATGTCCAGTGCACATAAAAGGAGTAATACAGATTACATTTTGGTTTTAACACGCAGAGGCGAAATTCAAAGGAAAAGGCATCGCGGACGAGTCTTCGACCAGCTAGAGGTGAGTAGTTTGTGTATATGGTAGCCTGAGGGTTCGAAACCCCGGCTTAACACATTGTGACGCTAGTAGGGCGTGGCTCGCACCCCGTGGCAGGTGCGGGATTGATTGTGACTGGGGATTGAGACTTGGTCCATCTCGGATATGGATAAAATGCTATTAGTGATAGAAATACATTGTGTTTGACATATTTGTGGGCTGTAAGCCTTGTTTGACGCTTTGTGCCGACCTGTAGTATCCCTAGGGGATAGTATTTATGTGATAACTATACTTGCTTAATCACTGATATCTGTCCTAGAAATTGAAATCAAAGTATTGAAATGCTAAGTCATCGGTTTTTGCAAAATAAATAAAAATTAAAGTTTTTTTCATAAATTATGAACTGGAAACTAGAATCAAATAAAATGAGCTGTTTTGTGACTTATCTGATTATTGTGGACTGAGGATGGATCGGGCTACACGCCGCAACGGTATTTGCAATTGGGCTGTAGGAGCCCTTCCGGAGTCTTTACACACCCCTAGTGAGCGCCGTCGACGGTAAATGGATCGGGCTACACGCCGTAGCGGTTATGTGCATTGCATTGCATCTTTATCTGTTGAATTATTTTGTGGTAGCGATTTTGTACCGTTGATGCTAGTTCGTAGGAGATTCGGACTGTAGTTTAGCTTCATATTGTGGTATTCTGTGGATTTCCTACTTTCAGCTGCTTTTATATATTTATTACTCACTGAGTACTTAGTACTCACCCCTACTCCCTGCACCTTTGTAAATTCAGGTACACATGAGGGATAGACGAGCACTCCAGCTTTTATCAGTATTTATCCGAGTTGCTGAGGTAGCTGCTGGCGTTCGAAGGACCTAGCTTCTCTTTTTATTCCATTTTTCCTTTGTATATAAATTATTCATACTTTAGTATTTGGTTTAGATATTGTTATCCGATCTTGTTTAGAGGCTCCAGACTCGTGACCCTAGATCTTTGGGGTGGTTATACAGTTATGCTTTATTGTTGACATAAATTTTCAAAAATACATAATTTTAGCTTCATGCTCGGGATGAGAGTGTGAATGGTCGGGCTTGCCTAGCAGTTATGTTGGGCGCCATCACGACCGGGATTGGGGTCGTGACAAGTTGGTATCAGAGCCTAGGTTACTAGGCCTCATGAGTCTTGAGCCGGTTGGTAGAGTCTTGTGGATCGGTACGGGGACGCCTGTACTGATCCTCGGGAGGCTGCAAACCTTTAGGAAACACTTAACATTTCTTGGAATTCTTATCGTGCGTACTTGATTCAACTTGAGATATAATTCTTGGAAATTCCTTCAATACGCCTGTACGCGCACTCGAACACTCAGTAGTATCATTGTCTTGATGGCTTGTGATTCCCTGGTCGAGGGGCGAGATATAATCTCTACGAGTTCATGTTGGGCCAGTCGGGAGGACTTGAGGCCAGATCTTTGTCTATGACATGAGCACCAAAGTGCGGATTTTACAAATTGGTATTATGAAATTTCGCGTGATCGGTATTGTTCCTAACTGTGGAAATGGCAGCTTAACAATGTACAAGTTGTCAGGTGTTAGATCCTTATTGCAATCTGTTGTGTAGCCCCGAGCTATGGGCGTGGTGAATATTTATCATATCTCTTAGTTGGAAGGTAAAGTGCCTTGCGTGTAGTAAAACGAGTTTAGACTCGGGAAGACTAAAGTGATTATGCTATGTATATCCTAGTGGAAGGTGTAGTACTGAAATACTAGATTGATGCAAAGTAGGTAGGTGGATTCGGATGTGTAATTGAAGGGTATTTGATATGTGTTATAATGCGAGCAGGTGTAGAGCAGAGCTCTAAGCAGGAAAAGAACTCAATGCAGGCTGACTCTGCTGACGACCTTGCTGACCCTGATGACCCTGATGGCCCTGACGACCCCGATCTGCTGAAACCCCACTGGACTCTGCACGTCCTGACTGATGAGATCTGAATGAACGACCCTTACTATATTGAGGCTGGCCCCTAGACGGAGCACCACTGTAACTACCAGTACCACGAGGCCTCTTAGTCTCTCTCTCCTCACGCTCTCTGCGGCGATCTGTCTTAATATGACGGGCAACATCAACCACCTCCTCAAAGGTAATTGCCGAAACCCTCTCTCTGGTCATCAATATAAGGATGGGATAGATAAGACCATCTATAAATCTCCCGATCCTCTCTCTGTCCGTCGGAATCATCCACATGGCATGACAGGATAACTGTGTGAATCTCAACTCATACTAAGTAATCGACATATCCCCCTGCTTCAGCCACTCAAACTGACGACGCAACTCCTCTCTCTGGGACTGAGGCACATACTTCTCCAAAAATACCACGGAGAACATTTGCCAAGTGAGGGGCGCTGCCCCAGCAGGCCTACGCCTCTCAAAATCCTCCCACCACTAAAATGTTGGTCCTGTGAACTGGAAGGTAGTGAAAGCAACACCGTTGGACTCCAAAATGCGCGCAGTGTGAAGCATACGCTGGCACTTATCCAGAAAACCCTGGTCATCCTCGCCCTCAACACCACTGAATGCCGGAGGCCGTAGCCTCTCAAACCTCTCCAACCGATGCTGCTCATCATCAGGCATAGCTGGAACCACATGAGCAGGGGCTGGTGCAACGATTGCAGCCGGCTGAGCTGGAGCTACCTCAGGTGCTTGTAAATCCTGAACTACCGCCTCGGGTGTGCGAGCAACAAGGGTCTGATTCCCCCCCCCTGCTTGTGAAGAAGCCGCTGCAGTAGAGCCTGCAACCACCTGAGCCAAGCCAGTGCATACTGATAAAATCTGGGCCAAAGACTCCTGAAGACCCGGTATCTCAATAGAAATTGCCGGTGCCTGAACCTGAGCTGCTGGAGCGTCTGCAGCTGGAACCTGATCCTGAACCTAGACCACCGGTGCTGGAATCTAACCTTGAGTCTGCTTAGCTGGTGGGTCAGCAGGTGCTGGTATTGCTACCCAACCTCTACCACGACCACGACCTCTGGGTGCCAATATTGGTCGTCCGCCACGTCCTCTAGCACGTGTTCTCGCCATCTGCGAGAGAATAGAATATGGAAAAATTTAGTTTCACGATAACGAAAACCGCACAATATGAATCCAAGAAAAGTGAGGTTTTTCCTAAAGTTTCTGTAGCCTTCCGAGGATAGATACGGAGGTCTACGTACCGATCCGTAAAATCCTACTAAACTGGCTTATTACTCGCGAGTCATAGTAACCTAGGCTTTGATACCAACTTGTCACGACCCAAATCCGGTCGTGATGGCGCCCAACAATCAAGCTAGGCCAGCCAGACCAACAATTGTTCTTCACAGATAATATCAGTCCCAAATGGACAACTCAAGAAGAATATATGGGTCAAAGAAATCCAAGTAATAATACCAACAAAATACCGAGATGTGCGAAAACAAACTAACACTCCCAAAGATCTGGAATCACAAGTCTAGAGCCTCTAAACAAAACCGAGTAGTGATAGAGAATACTGTATGAAATACTCAAATCTGAACATAAAGTAATAACTGAAAAAGAGATGAGAAGCTAGGTCCTGCGAACGTCGGCAACTACCTCAGCAACTCGATATGATTGTGTGAAAGCCGGAGTGCTCGTCTACTTCTCATGAGTACTTGAATCTCCACTTAAAGGTGCAGGAAGTAGGGGTGAGTACTGAGTACTCAGTGAGCAATAAATATATACAAGTAGCTGAAAGTAAGAAATCCACAGAATACCACATAATTAAGCTAAACTATAGTCCAATCCTCCTACGAACTAGCAACAATAGTATATAATTCAACAGGTAAAGATGCAATGCAATACACATAACCGCTACGACGTGTAGCCCGATCCATTTAACGTTGACGGCGCTCACTGGGGGTGTGTACAGACTCCGGAGGGGCTCCTACAGCCCAAGCGCAATACTGATGCGGCGTGCAGCCCGATCCTCATATCAACCGCAGCGGCATGCAGCCCGATCCATCCTCAGTCCACAACATGCATATAAGTCACACAACAGCTCAAATTATTTATTTCCAGGTTTCAATTTATTTGTTATGAAAATACTTTAATTCTTATTTAATTTTCTCAGAACAGGTGACTTAGCATTTCAATACGGTGATTTCAAACCAGGACTGAGATCAGTGATTAAGCAAGTATAGCTATCACATATATAACTATCCTATAGGGATACTATAGGTCAGCACAAGGCCCCAAACATGTCTTATAGCCCACAATTTTATCAAACACAGTATTTTTCAACCATAAATATTAGATTATACTCATTCGGGATGAACTAAGTCTCAATCCCCGGTCACAATCAATCCCGCACCTGCCACAAGGTGCGAGCCACGCCCTACTAGCGTCATAATGTGCTAAGCCGGGGTTTCGAACCCTCAGGCTACCATATACACAAACTACTCACCTCTAGCCGGTCATAAACTCGTCCGCAATGCCTTTTCCTTTGGAATTTGCTTCCTCGTGCATAGAATCTATTCAAACCATAGCAATTATGTCAATTACGGGTCAAAGAAACATAACCCAATTCAATTTACACGAAATACGCATAAATGCACTAAGTTGGTAAAACCCGACCCCGGGCCCGCTGCTCGAGAAATTCCGAAATTAGTACCAACGCAATCCTCATCTCGCCACGAGTCTGTCCATATAAAACTTTTTCGAAATCGGAGTTCGAATGGCCTTTCAAAAGTCAAATTTTCATTTTCAACTACCTATGCCATAATTCTCCACAGTTTCTACCCAAATTCATGAAGTTCGATGTTAATTCTACCATAAAATTGTATTTTTGAGTCAAGAAACTTACCTTTGATGAATACCCGATGAATTCCCAGCAATTTCCCGTGAGTTTCTCTCTCTAGGGCTCAAAATTTGTGTTTTTTGTGAATGAACCCGCGACTGGCCTGTTCTGGAATTTAATTCACTGCCAGACGAATTTCTTCTACGCGTTCGCGTTACTGTTCACGCATCCGTGATGCCCAGCTCCAGCTTCCTCTTAACAAACGCGATTCCTCCCACGCGTTTGCGAAGAACAAATTCCCAGCCGGCCAACATTCCTTCTACGCGAACGCATCGCCCCCACGCGAACGCGATGCCTAACATCCCCTAGCTACGCGAACGCGACACCTGCATCGCGAACGCGATGCTCCACTCTATCTCCTACGTGAACGCGACTGCCTGATCGCGAACACGATGCCTTATCCAGCCTTGCCTTCGCGAACGCGGCCTGGGCCACACGAACGCGAAGGCTTAATGCCTGCTGCACAGACCTGCAATTTATTTCTAAGTTCCAAATGCCCGGATGATGGTCCGAATTCACCCCAAGGCCCCCAGGACCCCAACGAAAACCACTAACATACTCCAAAACACGATACGGACTTGTTCCAATCATATAAACACGCCCTTAAACATAGAAATCATCGAATTATAGCGGATTCAAGCCTAGGATTTAACTCAAACTTCCGAAACTAACATTCAATCAAAAACCCGACCAAACGACGTCCGAATGACCTGAAAATTTGCAGACATATCCAATATCACATAAAGAAGCTACAGAAATTGTCAGAATTCCATTCTGACCCCCGGATCAAAATCTCACCTACCATTCGGATTTTGCTAAAATTCAACCTTAGCCAATTCAAGCCTAAAACTAGACCAGACCTCCGAATTCGATTTCGATTGCTCTCCTAGGTCATAAATGATCCCCCAAAACTAGTCGAATCATTAGAATTCGATTCCAAGCTATCTAACTCACCGGTCAACATTCGATTGACTTTTCCAAACTATCCTTTTCATAAAGAGGTATATGACCTCATTTCTATCTAAATTCCTTCCGATTTGCTTCTAACTTTCCAAACACATATAATTAAGCATATTGAAGTGTTAAATGAAGAAAATGGGGTGATAACTCCCGTAATGACAAGTCGGGTTGTTACAGAGACATGGTCCCGGGGGGGTTGAGAAAATTCAGGATTTTGGGTCTACTTTGATAATTTTTGTTTGAGTATTATTCCTTTAGTATGTATTGATGTCAATATACTAATTTTGGTTAAATTTGGAACATTTGGAGGCCAGATCAAGAGACAAGGGCATTGCGGGTTAGAGTTTTGACCTGGTTGAGGTAAGTAATGCTTCCAAACATGGTTCTGAGCGTTAGAAACCCCGAACTATGTGTTCTATGATTAATATTGAGGTGACATAATGGCAAGTGATGGGCATGCACCGTGAGAATTGCGGCAAGGATCATTCAATGGCACCGCTTAGTGACACTTTATCGCTGATACATGTGTAGTGATTATGCGATTTAATTAATAAGAAATAAAAAAATGCTAATTATCATGTTAAGGCTTCACACCAATAACTGTTAAGACCCGAGAGGTTATTTCTTGTTGATATATCATTAGCTTCATTGATATTTTGTACTCAGTCTTGTTCATGCATATTATATCATGTCTTAGTCTCAGTTATTGTTATATGGTACATCATATCATTGTTCAGGCTAGTTTGTTGGTATTGTGAGCTTGCGTGTGTGAGACTGGAGAGTTATGACTAAGTGAGGCCGAGAGCTTGATTATGAGTAATAGTTTAGGATCGGGCTGCATGCCGTAGTGGAATATTGATTATGACTTCGGTTGCTTGTGATAACACTTGTGATGAAAGGAGCCCCTCCGGAGTCTACACACCCCTAGTGAGCGTAGTTAATATTATTGAGGAATGGATCTTCCCTGGACATGAATCTTGTCCGAAGTTTTGATACCTAGAAATGGATCTTCTCCATAGGGTTGGAATGACCTTCCCCGGTGCTGGATGACTATGGTTAGTGATGTGTATATATTTCGGGATGGATCTTCCCTGGGTCGGATGGTCATATACAGTACCGAGTGGTTGAGCACTCGAGAGTGGAGGTACATGATACATTGTTCACATTGTTTGTGCATTGGTACATAAAGATTTGCTGAGCTTTATACTCCACACTATTCATATTGTATTTATTTGCTATTGAGTTGAATACTTGAACTGCAAGCATGCCTATTTTTTTGTACAGTTTAATTGTATTACCTGTTAAGATTTAGTTTGTCACTGCCTGACAGTCCACAGTTTGGACTTGTTACTGAGTTGATATACTGATGTTACCCCATGCACCTTGTGTGCGGATCTAGGTATCTTACAGCACGGTAGTGGCTGTTGATACCTAAGTTTTCCCTATAGTTTTTATATGCATAATTACCTTCAAAATAACATATATATGCATATATAAGCATGTACCAGGTTTTTATAATTTTTCCCACAATTTTAAGGATTTAAATTGATTTATTTCTTTTCCTTTTATTCATAAAATCCCCATAAATTATCACTCAAATTATTTTTCTAATGATTTAGTTATTTAATTGCTATATTTATGCCAAAATATGGTTAAAATATTTTTTATTAATTTTGATAATTGCATTTTGTATTTTAACTAAATTGCATATAATTACAATATTAGTGTTATTAATGTATAATTATATTTTTATGTGTAAAATTGATCTTCTATATTTTTAAAATGTTAAATATCTATTTTAAATTATTCTAGTACACAAAATTATTTATTATTTATTATAAATTATATGGGAAATTGAGTATTTAAATATAGCCAGATTTGCATTTCAATTGTAGACCAATTTAAACCCAATCCCAGCCTAATTTTGTATTAGATATACCTGCCCAAACCCTAAACTTGCCTACCCGACCCTAGGCCCATCAAATTCTGGCCATTGATCTAAAAGGTCAACATCGCTTGTCTGTTTATTCCTTTTTTAACTATAAATGACCCTAACCCTATCTCATTCTTCAAAGACCGTCGCTTCTGTATTCTCTCATTTCCTCTCTTCTCTTAGCAACTCAACCTAACCCTAGCCCCTTCAACTGTCGACCTTTTTCTCCAGTGATCTTCCTTCAACTTCTAAGCCTCCAATGGCTCCTCTATTGCCATGCTTGGTTTCTCTATGGTCTTTAAGGGCCCTAGGCCATGTCGACTTGCGTCTAGGGTTTGTCATTTGGTTGTTCTTGGCTACTTCGATGTGATTTCAAGCAAAATCACCCAATAGTTAGCAAGATCCTTGGGATTCTAGACAGGTTCTTACATCTCTACTTGGGGTTTCTTCTAAACCCTAGTTTTTGCCTACATCTCCTAGATCTATACAATTTAAAATGATTTGAGTCTGTTTCTTTGATTTTTTAAACTGTTCTTGTAACTCTTTACAGAATCATCAATTTCAAAGTGTTTTCACCTTCTTTTAAAATTAGGGTTTTGATAACTTCTTCTAAAACCTTGTTTAAACTTATTCTTTATGTTTAAACTTCTATCTTGTGCATATTTCGACTGATTCTATGATCCTACTACCTTTTCAACTCGCCTATGTTGAAAGCCCTAAATTTCTAACATTTCTTTGTTTGGTTCTGTGTGTTAGTATGAATACTCGATTCTTGTTTATGTTTCTGCGATTATCTTGCCTCGAATATGTTCTACTGAGTTTTCTTATGCCTAACTTATATCGACTCTTTATGTTTGTATTCATCTTGACTGGTCAATACTTGCCTCTTTGCATGATGTGTTTGGTTACTCACATTTCACTTTTTTTATATGCTAAAACTCTCCCTTTGATTGACTATGAACTTCTTGTTTCTTGGCCTAATTTGAAAACTTCCCCGTAAACTCTCGATTCTAAGGAATAGTCCGTATTGGGTACCGCTCGGGGAATAGCACATCGGTTGTATCCATTCAGGATTTGATAGCATATATTAAATGTATCACCGCGGGTGTGATTGATTGCTTGAGTTCAGACCTAAATATGTGCGTGGCCGACCGTTTTGAGCATGGTGACTTGAGGTGCTCCATGAGTAATAGTGCTTGGATAGAATCGTGAGTTGTGGCAAGGCCACGTGATGTTATGACCTTTCGAGGAGGATTCAAGTACCCTAATTCTATGATGTGAGACGAGATCTCAGTTCTATGTTATGATGGTACGGGTGAATTGAACTAAAGCTCTTTTGTGTGAGTTAGTTGTCATGATTCGAGTGTGTTCGGATCGTTTTTTTTATTGGAGCCTGTGTTGTGATCATTGTGGCTTAGGCCGATGCTGAGGTGTCGTGTCACCAATGCGGTGTGTTATAATCGACAAGATCGTTGGAGTCATTAATGAGTACGAGCATATTTGATCTCAGCTCGTTAGAAAGGTAATATCGAGGTTTGGCTTCGAAATCTATTGTGGTCATATGAGTAAAGTGATGCAAAGTGTGAATTCAACAAAGTTATGCATTAATGTTTGGGTACAACATGTGGAGATTGATATGGTGGTCGAATGATGGAAACAGACTTGGCAGGAAATTCAGGATGTTGGAATTTGGCCTAATGTCTTATTCGCTCGAATAAAGAATTATCTCTAAAGAATTATATAGCTAATATGCTCAACTAAGTAGTGGTAGCACAGGAAGGTGCATGATGTGTTAAACAAGTTATTTGAGACTACATCATTGTAGTTCTCAGCACGTTCGAGGACGAACGTATGTTTAAGTGGGGGAGATTGTAACGACCCGACCGGTCGTTTAGAGCTCTGGCGCGTCATTCAGCAGATTGATGCCATGAACAGCTTCATCTCAGGTATATTGACTTGTGTGTATGGTCAGAAGTCAAATTCGGGAAGTTTGGAGTCAAATCTAAATGGAAATTCTCATTTTGAAAGCTTAAAGTTGAAGAACTGAACTACGATTGGAATTTTGAGTAAATGACCTCGGAATTGGGATCTAATAGTTCCAACAAGCTCGTATGATGATTTTAAACTTGGACGTATGTCCGGATTTGGATTTTTGATAACCGGTGAGCATTTCAGTGTATATGGTGGAAGTTAGTATTTTAGAAGGATTTCATAAATTTGGGTTGGAAGGCATTTTAGAGTTATAGATGTCCGTTTGGGATTCCGAGTCTGCGAATAGATCCATATGGTGATTTTGGAGTTGGGAACGCGATCGGAAGTGAATTCGGGTGTCCGGAGGTCATTTTGAAGTCATTTGGCAAAATATATGAATTTGAAGGTTTATGAGAAAATTCGACCGGAAGTGAAAATTTTGATATCGGGGTCGGAATGCAATTCCGAAAGTTCGTGCAAGTCTGTAACGTCGAGTGTGACTTGTGTGCAAATCTTGAGTCAATTCGGATTGATTTTGGTAGGAAATGAAACAATTAATCTCTTTAAGGAAAGCTTAAGTTGGAAAAGTCAACTCAATGTTGACTTATGAGTTCGAGGGATCGGAACTGAATTCCGATGATTCGGTTAGTTTCGGTGGGTGATTTAAGACTTAGGAGCGCAATCGGAAGTAATTTTGGAGGTCCGGTGAAGAAGTTAGCCTATTTTGGCGAAGTTGGAATTTTGGCGGAATCCGATCGATAGGTGAGATTTTGATCCAGGAGTCGGAATGGAATTCCGACAAATGCAATAGCTTCGTTAGGTGATTTTGGATATGTCTGCAAATTTTCAGGTGATTCGGACATCGTTTGGTCGGGTTTTTGATCGAATGTGAATTTTGAAAGTTTAAGTTTAAGTTTGAATCGAATTCTAGGATTTTGGTGATTTTGATGTTTAAGGTATCGTTTTTTTATCCGAGCAAGTTTGAATGAAGTATTAGGTTGAGTTTGTATTTTTGGTTGAGGTCCCGAGGGCCTCGGGGTGATTTCGGATGCCTAACGGGCATTTTTGGTTTTGGAAATAGTTGCTGTTGTAGCAGATTTTCAGCAGCTTTTTGGCTACTTTGGGAGCTGATATCTTGTAATCTATAAGTAATTACCAAAAGTCCAAAACACAAAAGTTGTAGACCTTCGTGTCTAGTTTCCAGAAAGCTAAAGAACTCGTAATTTGGATATTTGTACTGAAAGTTATGACTGACGGAAAAGGACTGCTTGAGCAATAGGATGTACAACTTGTATAGCACAGGTGCAAGGTACAACTCGACGAAGCACGGACAGATTCTTTTTTTACACGAAATTGGTTTATTTCTTTCATTGATTTCATTTCGTTTGGATGATTTTGGAGAGCTTCAAGAGGGGATATCATCGGGTATTCATCGGAGGTAAGTTTCTTGACTCAAAAACATCATTTTATGGTAGAATTAACATCAATCTTCATGAATTTGGGTAGAAATTATGAAGGATGGTGGCCTAGCTATTGAAAACGAAAATTTGGGTTTTGGAAGGCCAATCGAACTCCGATTTTAGTAAATTTTATATGTACGGACTCGTGGCGAGACGAGGGTTCTGTAAATATGAGTTTCGAGATTTTTCGAGATGTGGGCCTGGGGCTCGGGTTTTGCCAATTTCGTGATTTTTGATATTTTTCGAGTTCTTTCGATTGGGTTATGTTCCATTAGCCTATTTTGATATATTTGTGCTGATTTGTGCTAGTTTTGACGTGCGTGGATGACGGTTCGAGGAGCTAAGGCGTCGCGGACATGAGCTTTCGTCGGTTCGAGGTGGGTAATACTTGTAAATGATGTCCTGAGGGTTAGTAAACCCCGGACTTGCACATCTTAGTGCTGTGTTGAGGTGACTTGCACGTCGGATAACGGGCATGGGGTAGAGCACCATTGGGGATCGTGACTTGGTCCGTCCCACGTAATAAATAATAACACCTAATTGTTGAAATGAATTGGACTAATTATCATGTTTGGGCTTCGTGCCAATTATTTGAATCCTTAAGGGATTGGTATCATTGTTTTGATAACACTGTGCATATTTTATTCTAAATTTAAGGTTTAAAATGGTATTTTTGCTATTCAGCATTTTTATAAGGTTATGAAAAAAACTTGAACAAGGTCTTAATAACATTTTTAGCTGTGAGCTAATATGATATTGTTGCCGTAGGGCTTTCTTGATTATTTGTTAGACTGATTGGGGCCGAGGGCCATATGTTAGGACATGACATTTTATGTGAGCATATGCATACACATGCATGGATCGGACTGCACGCCGCAGTGGTATACGGATCGGGCTGCGCGCTGCAGCAGGTGTGATATTAATATTGTGCTTGGGCTGTAGGAGCCCCTCCGGAGTCTGAACCCCCACAGTGAGCACGGGTACCCAAATTGGATCGGGCTACACGCCGTAGCGGTCATATGCATTGCATGGCATACATACATTGGTTTACGTGTACTACGTGGCATAACATTCAACACTCATACATTACTGGCACACATGCATTAGTTGCCTTATTGACCAGATCTCCTGGTGTAAATTGATAAGGAGTGCTGAGCCCGAGGGGCTGATTTGAGTGCGGACTTGCATTGCTTGAGATTGTATCCAGGTATTGGTATATTATTATGAAATAAAGTAGTTAAAATTGAGATTTCTAAATAATCTACTCACATATGCTTGAAAGGAATAAAAAGATAGTTCTGTATTGTGTAGCATGAGATAGTGCCTATCGTGGTTTTCTTCCCTTCAGCATTATTTACTTTTATTACTGTTGAGTTGGAAGTACTCACACCCGACTCCCTGCACCTTGTGTGCAGATTCAGGTACATCACAGCAGGGCTGATCCTATTGCGGCTAGGGAGTGCTTTTGGACAGTCGAGGTAGCTGCCAGCGTTCGCAGGACCTGATTCTCCAGTTTGTCTGTATTTTTGTTACGATCATCCCACACTTGTGCACAGTTATATTCACTATTTACACTTTGTATACTCTGTAGAGGCTCATGACTCTTGACCCTTCGGTCTATGGGAGTTGGCACATGTTGGGACTTGGTTCCCTGTTTTTAAAATATCTATCACCGTTATGCTTAAATCGGATAAAGTGAGCTTGTGGCTCCGTGGTTATTGTTGATTGGTCGGGCTGGCCTAGCAGTATGCTGGGCGCCATCACGACCGGATTTGGGGTCGTGACAAGTGGATTATATTGAAAATGTGTCAGGTGGCCTAGTTTCACGTTAGGCACCATCACGATCAGGTCTGTTTTGGGGTCGTGGCATAGTGTTAGCTCTGTTGGTTCTTTTTTCTCTTTTCTCCACTATTAAGGGCTTGTTTCGCCATAAAAAATATCATTTTTTGTTGAAATTTTTTCATTTTATTGGAATCAGTTTATGGCCGTAATTTCAAATTTCACTTGTAATTAAATTTCGGAAATTTTTTGAACTTTTTAAAAACTCCAAAAATTTATTTTCCAAAATTTTCACTTCAAATAACTCACAAAAATCTAAAAACATCTCCAAATTATATTGAGGGAAGTGCACGGTTAGCCACTAATAACACATGTATTTACTTTTAAGATACTGTTTAAAATGTCTTTAGTCTTTCTCCACTAGTTTAATAAAGTTTAACTGCCCGGATGAAAATACTTTTCTGCTCATGTCCTTAACCTTTGAACTTAACTTCAGGAGTACATGTCCTTAACTTTTGAACTTGTATCTCTAACTACGGGACTTCAGAACTACATGTCCTTAACGTTTCAACTTGGAACTCTAAGTTCAGGACTTCAAGACTACATGTCCTTAACTTTTGAACTTGTAACTATAAGTTCAAGACCAAATATCCTTAACTATTGAGCTTGTTTTAGGACCTATTGTCCTAACTTTTAAACTTTTAACTGTAAGTTCAGGACCTATTATCCTTAACCTTTGGGCTTCTTATCCTAAGTTCAAGAGCTATTGTCCTTAACATTTGAGCTTGTTAGTCTAAGTTCAGGACCAAGTGTCCTTAATTTTTGAATTTGTAATTCTAAGTTCAGGACCAAGTGTCCTTAACTTTTGAACTTGTAACTATAAATTCATGATACGTTGCAGAAAACCAAATGTTATCTGTATCTTTTCACAAAAAAATATTAAAATAATAATAATTGCAATTTACATATTAAATTTGATGGCAAATGAAGTGCACAAAATTCTTCCAGAATCACCGTAATTTGCTAGTAATTGTTCCAATAAATAAAACCAAAAACGGTAGTAACCCATACTACAAATTTTAAAAATGTATATCTGTATCAATACTCTGAACCAAAACACTTCTATCCAATAAATGAACCCATAACGAGATCAACATTGCTAAATGAATATAACATCATTTCGGTCTTTTGATATTTGTCAATTCTCGTCGATATAGAGGCAACTTGATATTAGCTATGTTGTGGCGTCACCCAGAGAACGTGGAACTTGAGAAGGTGAAAGTTGTTCACTACTTTGCGGCGGGGTCAAAGCCATGGAGGTTCACTGGCAAGGCAAGGAATTGTCATGATCCCCAATACCCCGATTGTGATGGTACCTATCACAATACTAGGCAAGCCAACAAAACAAGTAACCACAGTGAATTCTTTGTAATAAATCATTTTCTAACACTAATTAAGCCTAAATTTTTCATAAGAAATACCTAAATCGCTTAAATGTACGGAAAAACAGTAAACCATTAAACCAACACAGCCCAATCATTCAGTGTCACGAGTCTAGAACCTCAAAATACAACCAGTCCAATTGTCTAATACATACCAAGTATAAAAATGCTGAAAACAAGGATAGGAAGGAGGAAAGGAGGGTTGCGGACGCCGTGAAGCTACCTTGCAGTCTTTGGTAAGCTCTGAAAATGTTGAGGACCCTCACTCTGCCACTTGGGCACCTGGATCTGAACATAATATGCTGGGAGTAACGTGAGTATGCACACTCAGTGAGTAACTAAAGTAAATAAGGTTTGAGTGCAATGATGAGTAGTTAAAATCATATATAAGAGTGTACAATAGAGTCTCAAATCAAACTCAATAGTTTAAAACCCAGTTACTTATAAAAACTTCAGTTATGATTGAAATACTTTATAATCATTTACTTAGTAGTTTTCAACAAAGGCTTATTATAAAACAACAACAACAACAACAACAACAAAAACAACAATAATAACAACAACAACAACAACAACAACAACAATAACCCTGTATAATCCTATTAGTGGGGTCTGGGGAGGATAATATGTACGCAGACATTACCCCTACCCCAAGGGATAGAGAGGCTATTTCCAGGATAAATGAGCCCCTCATGCAAGATATCACCAAGAAATACAGCCTCTCGGGCACTCGTGGCTCAACTCTCATCATACAGTACTCACACTCAGCACTTTGGCTCAATAATATCTCATAATAGTAATAATCATAATAATGGATGCGGCATGTAGTCCGATCCATAGTTTATAGTCGACTACGCTCACTAGGGGTATACAGACTTCGGAGGGGCTCCTATAACCCAGGCGTTATATATATATATGTGTGTGTGTGTGTGTGTGTGTGTCGTGCAACCCGATAATATATATAATCCTCACCATTAGGTCATCAACCTTTCTCAGTCATTAACCTCACATCCCCTCAGACGTAACAGTGGAAATCAGGGAAACTTAGCCTAAATAGTTTTTTACATTTTAAGAAGTAGGGTGATAAAAACCAGGTTCAAACAATAAATAAGTAAAACATGACTAAGGATATGCTATCAAACAAATAGAGTGAGGAGAACAGTAAAAATGCCCCTAAGGCTCTCAACATGTCGCCTTAATAGTCGCTACGTGACATACCGAGTTACAGTCCCTACTTGTGCACGCCCACACGCTCGTCACCTAGCATGTGTCACACCTTGTTTATCAAAAATAATACAAAATACGGGGGTTTTATACCCTCAGTTCTAGATTTATAGTGGTTACTTACCTCAAACCGGATGAAGTACTACTCCACGACGCCTTTGCCTCTCTCCTTGGCCTTAAATCACATCGAATATAACCACAATAAGAATCATAATGTCAAAATATTCTAAGGGAGTGAAGCCCAAGCGAAAATAATCAAATTACAACACAATCCCAAAATTGGTCCAATTCGACCCCCAAGCCCATGTTGCGAAATTTGATAAAAATCACATTAATGGAATCCTTGTCCTCCCACGAGTTCATATATACAAAGAACACTAAAATTCAACCACAAATGGCCCCTCAAATCCCTATATTAAGATCTCAAATTCCAAGCCTTAACTCCCCAATTTTAAGCTCCAAATCCCCCAAATTTCATGTTTAATTAAGTAGATATCATTATAGGATCGAGGATTAAGTCCAAAATTCTTACCTCCAAGAAGTTCTCTTTAATTTCCTCTTCAATCTCTCTTAAAAAGCATCAAAACCGAGTAAAAAATGGTGAACTTACGCAAAAATCACAAAAATAGCCATTTAAACATTCTGCCCAGTAATTTGAAATCCTTCTTTGCGAACGAGGTCAAAGCCTCACGTTCGCGAAGCAAAAAATATAGTTGACCAAAAAATCCTCTTATGCGAATGTGACTACCCCTTGCGAACGCGACGCCTCAGCCACTCAAACCTTCACGAATGCAACATCATCATCATGCACGCAATGAACAATGATCTAGCCCTTCGCGAATGCAAAGGCCAACATTTCTGCCTCATAACCCAACCATTCGCGAACGAGAGGGTCCAATTGCGAACACTAAACACAATTGTCTGCAATACTAATAGTAGATTGTTTTGGAGGCCCTCAGAACCTCAACCAAACTTTCCAACATATCCCATGTCACGACCCAATTTCTAAACCCGATCCTGATGGCGCCTCTCGTGGAGACAAGGCTAACCAACTAACCCAAACTCGTCTCTTAACAATTTTTAAACATAATGAATAGAAAATATAACCTAAATAACATTGGTTAACAATATTTACAACCCAACTTAGCCCGACCGGGGTGTCACAAGTCACGAGCATCTAGAGAAGCTTGAACACAACTACAGGGTCCGTAATATACATGGATTTAATTTAGAATTTAAAATGAAGGAAAACCCGATGCTGCGAATGCTGGCGGTCACCTTACTCTGCTACAAAAGTGATGCATTC
The DNA here is from genome assembly GCA_032618575.1 of Nicotiana noctiflora. Classification (NCBI taxonomy): domain Eukaryota; kingdom Viridiplantae; phylum Streptophyta; class Magnoliopsida; order Solanales; family Solanaceae; genus Nicotiana; species Nicotiana noctiflora. Next base: position 38,090 of record JASVEL010000505.1, on the reverse strand, counting down.
GATCGGCTCAGAAATCGCTACCAGGTGAACAATACCTGCATCTGCACGCGAGGTGCAGGGAGTAAAGTGAGTACTCCAACTTAATGAGTAATAAGAGTAAATAATAACTGAGCAGCAAGAAAACACGTATAGCAGATCATCATGCTGTATATAAACAGTGTAAAACTCCTCTAGAAAATAGGGAAACGTGTGAAATCTTTGAAAATTATCTTGGTTCAGTTTAAACCTCTTTTGAAAATAATCTTTTAAACAGTTGCAAAATAATCTCAAAAACTTAGTGTCGCTATACATAGAACCTCGCCCATCGAGACTTATTCTCATTCATGGTCAGCCCTTGTTACCTGACCACATGGTGTTATTCCTGGTCAGTCATTGTTACCTGACCAAACGTATAATTCAGTGTCATTGTTACCACTGTCTGAAAGTTATACTCTTTGAGAGTGATCAGATAATATCGTAACAGAAGATAGATATCTCATAAACCATCACAAACAATAAGTAATAAACAAATGCATAAATGTAATGCAATGCATATGATGGTGTCACAACTCCTTTTTTATACCGCTTAGACTTTTACTAGGAAGCTTTTCATACTTTACTACACCTCGGAAAGAGATATCATAAAGAAGGGAAAGGAGTTTTTCCAATTTAAGGACAGTCGGAACGGGATTAGTTATTTAAGTTTTTCAGAGTCGCCACTTGAGAATATAATGGTGTCCCAAGTCACTGTTTAATCCCGATCTGAGGAAAGTTTGACTCTGTTACAGTCTGCGAACTAGAAATCCGGATAAGGAATTCTGTTAACCTGGGAGAGTGTGTTAGGCACTCCCAAATTTCGTGGTTCTAGCACGGTCGCTCAACTGTTGTATTTGCTTTTCTTTGATTTCTATATGTATTTCAATTATGTGCATTAGTATTCCGCTTTTTCAATTTTAAGGAATTACAATGTCATGAAAATGCATTTTTGAACCACGCCGTACTAGTACGCCTGTCGCTTGAAATACATTTCGACTTCATTGAGAGTAAGATTTGGGTCACATAAATGTGCACCCGCACTTGAGAATGTATATTAAAATTCCACCTAAAGCATCTACATCTTATTACTTTGGGAAAGACCGTGAAATTAGCTAAACGGTCCTTCCGAATCTAAGGATTTTATAATGGTTATTTGAGTGCCCCTTGCATTCTTGCCTTATGACGAGGCTCATCTCGTTTCATTTTTTAAAAGGTTAAGCCTATAGTGTACTATATTTTCTATCATTGTTTTTGCCTTATCCATATAATGACTAATGCTATCTAATTATGGTTTATATTAATATCTTTTATGTCCAGGCCTTCATATGATTTAGGCCTAAAAATTGGTCCAGCAAAAAGGTAACGCACAGCTATGCATCCGGGCTGATTAGAGCCAAGTTTGCATTTATGAATTCATTTCTTATGGGCCCATAAGCCATCACGATTGGATCTAGGCCTCTTTGCCTGATCAGGCCCAGATTGTTATCCAAAAACAGGTTCAAACGATTATTAAACTATTAGTCTGCACATAAAGCTTTCAGTAGCACATTATCAAAATTTCCAAAGGGCAAAAGTACTGAGTTTCTATCAGTGCATTATTGTTATGAACTCATTCAAGTTTTGATACTTCTGTTGTTAAACAACTTGTAGATTAACTACCCTAATTCTCTAATTTGTGCTATTGTTTATCCGTTGGAATACTACTTATTTAGATGCAGAATTTGCATTATCGTTATACTCGACCAAAAACGTTAAACTAAATCTATAGTTAACATGTTCGATTAAGTCCTGAATTTTATTCATATTTTTTGAATTCTTGTTTCACATCATAATACTGAACTTTAACGTGAATTTATAATCAAACTAGTTTAAACAATTTTGTGCCATAAATAACTATTGTGCCATAAATGGAATTTAAATCTAACTATTTCATACTTTTTCTCATTAATAACTATTGATACATAACTTAAACTAACAAAAGCACTTCAACATTTTGTATTACACTTCTGGTTTAATAACAGATAAGATATAAAAATCGATCAGCTAGACTTTAACCAGTTTTCTAATCTATAATCTATGTGACTTATTTTTACTGATCTATTTCATATAACTTCTACATGAATATCTAAATTAACTATTTCAGGGAATTATTAACCCAAATCTGTAGTTCAACAGTCCACAGTCCCAATTATACATATAATTGTTCTAACAAATTACATATAGATCTATAGCATTCTATATCTACAACATAAACAGAATTAAAACTAGCAAAAAAAACTATGATAGCAGTTTTATATCTTCATAAACTCGAATTACATCTTCTGAAGCTCAAAAGTGTACCTGATCAAAAGTGAGAAAAACTCGATGAGTTCTAAGGCAAAATAGTGGAAGAAGATCAGCAGTGACAGGACTTCAAGCAATCACCAGCAAATCCACAGCAATAACACAGCAACAAACTCGATACTAGAATTTAAACCGAACAGCTTTAATTATCGATTCAGAACAGTAGATGAAACACCAGAACTCAGGAGATTTCCCCTCAAAATTGATTCAAAACCAATAGAACAGTATGAATTTGAGATTATTAAGCTTTTACAGAACTTCAAAACCCTAGAACAACTTAATTTTTGAGTATTTTAAAGTTCTAACTTCTGAACCTTTCAAAATGTGGCCTAAAGAGGCCTATTAATAGAACAAAATCGGGGGGGGGGGGGATTTTGAAATTAATATTCAGATTTCCCACCCCTGTTCTTATAACTTATTTTCAAGTTAATACTCTTAATTTATCCGTAAATGCACTAGAACCCCTGCTAGAAGGTTCTAGTGGCATCCATATTGTTCTAATTACCCATAATTGTCCCTATTACCCTCACTTGCTTTCAGTTTCTACCTTTTTACCCTTTTATTGTACCTAGAATACCCTTTATTATTCAATCATTTACCCACGAACCAGGCAGTTGTCACGACCCAAATCCGGTCGTGATGGCGCCCAACAATCAAGCTAGGCCAGCCAAACACACAATTTAATTATAACACAATACCAGTCCCAAATGGACAACCCAAGAAGAATATATGAGTTTGAGAACTCCAATAATAATAATACTGAACAAAATACTGACACTCCCAAAGATCCGGAGTCACAAGTCTAGAGCCTCTAGCAAAACCCAATAGGAAATAGAGAGTACGATATAGAAGTACTCAAGGCTGAATACAAAATATACAATAACAACTGGAATAAGAGGAGAAGCTAGGCTCTGCGAACGTAGGCAGCTACCTCAGCAACTCGATGTGACAAAGTAAACGCTGGAGATGTCCGTCTACTGCTCCTGTGTACCTGAGTCTGCACACAAAAGGTGCAGGGAGTAGGGGTGAGTACTAAGTACTCAGTGAGTAACAAATATATACATGTAGCTGACAGTAAGAAATCCACAAAATACCACAATATGAAGCTACACTACAGTCCGAATCTCCTACGAACTAGCAACAATAATACAATACAGCTACCACAGAGTAATCCAACAAATACGGATGCAATGCAATGCACATAACTGCTACGGCGTGTAGCCCGATCCCATTTAACGTCGACGGCGCTCACTGGGGGTGTGTACAGACTCCGGAGGGGCTCCTACAGCCCAAGCGCAATACTGCTGCGGCGTGCAGCCCGATCCTCACATCAACCACTGCGGCGTGCAGCCCGATCCCATACTCAATCCACAATAAGCAATTAAGTCACAAAACAATTCATTTTCCTTATTTCCAGTTCTCAATTCATAATTTATGAAAAATACTTTAACTTTATTAAGTTTGTAAAAGCCGGTGACTTAGCATTTCAAAAGTGTGATTTCAATTTCCAGGACTGAGATCAGTGATTTAAGCAATCTTTAGCTATCACATAAATATTGTCCTCTAAGGACGCTACAGATCGGCACAAGGCCCCAAACAAGGCTTACAGCCCACAAATATAGCAAATACAGTGTATTTCCAACACTAACATCATATTATTCATTCCCGGGATGGACCAAGTCTCAATCCCCAATCACAATCAATCCCGCACCTGCCACGGTGTGCGAGCCACGCCCTATTAGCGTCACAATGTGCTAAGCCGGGGTTTCGAACCCTCAAGCTACAATATACACAAACTACTCACCTCTAGTCGGTCGTCGAATCGTCCGCGATGCCTTTTCCTTTGAATTTCGTTGCCTCGTGTGTAGAATCTAGTCAAATAACAATAATTGTATCAATTACGGGTCAAAGAATCATAACCCACTTCAATTGATATGAAATTCGCAAAATTACACTAAGTTGGTAAAACCCGACTTTCGGTACGATTCTCGAAAAATTACGAAAGTCTCATATTCGGAACCCTCATCTCAATACGAGTCTAAGCATATCAATTTTACCAAATTCGGACTCCATTTGCTCATTCAAAACCTTGATTTTCTAAAGTTCAAACCTAGGGTTAAATCTTCCATGAATCACCCCAATTCTTCCATTTTCATGATATGATTGCATAATAATACCAATACTAATCATAATATGAGTTCATAGTTGATTACCTGATGATTTCCCTTGATTTCTTCCTCAAAATCGCCCAAAGTCGCCCTTAAGCCGAGACCCCCAAATGTTAAAATGTTTCTGAAATTTTCTAACTTCTGATACACTTAACTTACAGCGATTTCCGCTTCTGCGGAAGTATTTCCGCTCCTACGCGTCCGCTTCTGCGGAGATTGGACCGCTCCTGCGGATATTTCCGCTTCTGCGGCTAGACGTCCGCTTCTGCGGACTCGCCTAAGCGGCTCCCTTTCCGCTTCTGCGATGGTCGCTTCTGCGACTCCCAATCCGCCCCCGCGTTTCCGCTTCAGCGGATAATGATCCGCTTCTGCGGTCACCGCTTCTGCGGCTCCTGGTCCGCTTCAGCGCACCCGCTCCTGCGCCCAAAATTCCGCAGGAGCGGAAACAACAGAAGCAGTGCCCAGTTTCTGCAATTTTCCATATTTTGCTTCCGATTAACCATCCAAAAACACCCCGAGGCCCCCGGGACCTCATTCAAACACACCAACACATCCTAATTCCTTATTCGAACTTGTTCCAATCATAAAAACACCATCCTAAACATCAAAATCATCAATTAACCACGGATTCAAGCCTAAGTTTCTTCAAAATTTTCAAAACTAACACTCAACCCAAAACCCGATCAAACGATGTCCGAATGACCTGAAAATTTGCGGACATATCCAAAATCACATAACGAAGCTACAGAAATTGTCGAAATTCCATTCCGACCCCCGGATCAAAATATCACCTACCATCCGGTTTTCGCCAAAAATCAACCTTCGCCAATTCAAGCCTAAAACTACACCGGACCTCCGAATTCAATTCCGATTGTTCTCCTAAGTCATAAATGATCCCCCGGAACTAGTCGAATCATCCGAATCCGGTTCCGAGCACTCTAACTCAATAGTCAACTCTTGGTTGACTTTTCATATTCAAGCTTTCTTCAAACATGTTATTTGTTTCATTTTCAATCCAAATCACTTCTAACTCACCCGATATACTCTAATACTGTTTTAAAAGCATAATATATGTAAATGCAAGGTAACGGGGTGGTAAATTCCCGTAACGACGGGCCGGGTCGTTACATTCTCCCCAACTTAAACAAACGCTCGTCCGCGAGCGGGTTAAGAAACATACCTGGAGCATCAAATAAGTGTGGATATCTGCTCCGCATTTCCTGCTCGGTCTCCCAAGTTGCTTCTTCCACGGGACGACCTCTCCACTGCACTTTTACTGAAGCTATGTCCTTAGATCTCAGTTTACGAACCCGTCGACCCAAAATGGCTACCGGTTCCACATCATAAGTCAAATCCTCATCTAGCTGTATCGTGCTGAAGTCCAACACATGAGACGGGTCTCCGACATACTTCCGGAGCATAGATACATGGAACACCGGGTGAATTCCCGACAAACTGGGTGGCAAAGCAAGCATATAAGCCACCTCCCCAACTTTCCTAAGCACCTCAAAAGGTCCGATGAACCTTGGGCTCAACTTTCCTTTCTTCCCAAACCTCATAACACCCTTCATAGGCGAAACTTTCAGCAACACCTTCTCACCTACTGAATAAGACACATCTCGGACCTTCCGGTCTGCATAACTCTTCTGACGCGACTGAGCTGTGCGAAGTCTCTCCCGAATCACCTTCACCTTATCTAAGGCATCTTGGACTAACTCTGTCCCTAACAACCTAGCCTCGCCGGGCTCGAACCAACCAACTGGAGATCTACACCGCCTCCCATATAAAGCTTCATACGGTGCCATCTGAATGCTGGACCGATAGCTATTATTGTAAGCAAACTCCGCCAAAGGCAAATAATCAGCCCATGAACCACCAAAATCAATGACACAAGCACGCAACATGTCCTCCAATATCTGAATAGTACGCTCAGACTGCCCATCCGTCTGTGGATGAAATGCTGTGCTCAGCTCTACCTGTGAACCCAACTCTCGCTGAAATGTCCTCCAGAATTGAGATGTGAACTGGGTACCTCTGTCCGATATAATGGAAATAGGAACTCCATGCAATCTCACTATCTCACGGATGAATATCTCTGCCAACCGCTCTGAGGTATAGGTAGTACACACTGGGATGAAGTGAGCTGACTTAGTCAACCTATCCACCACCACCCAAACTGAATCAAACTTCCTCGCTGTCCGAGGGAGTCCGCTAACAAAATCCATAGTTATTCTTTCCCACTTCCACTCAGGGATATCAATACGTTGGAATACGCCACCAGGTCTCTGATGCTCATACTTGACCTGCTGACAGTTTAGACACCGAGCCACATGGCTCACAATATCTTTCTTCATCTTTCTCCACCAGTAATGCTGCTTCAAATCCTGATACATCTTCGCGGCTCCTGGATGAATAGAATACCGCGAGCTGTGGGCCTCTTCCAATATCAACTCACGAAGGCCATCAACATTGGGCACACATATCCGGCCCTGCATCCGCAATACACCCTCACTATCAATAGTGACATCTCTAGCATCATCATGTTGAACTCTGTCCTTAAGGACAAGTAAGTGTGGATCATCATACCGGCGCTCTCGAATACGATCATATAAAGAAGAACGAGCTACTACACAAGCCATCACCCGACTGGGCTCAGAAATATCCAGCCTTACCATCTGATTAGCTAACGCCTGAACATCAACTGCTAGGGGTCTCTCCCCAACTGGAATATATGCCAAACTGCCCATACTAATAGCCTTCCGGCTCAATGCATCAGCCACTACATTGGCTTTCCCGGGATGATACAAGATAGTAATATCATAATCTTTAAGCAATTCAAGCCATCTCCGCTTGCCTCAAATTTAGATCTTTTTGCTTAAACAAATGCTGAAGGCTGCGGTGGTCTGTATATACATCACAAGATACACCATATAGATAATGCCTCCAAATCTTCAAGGCATGAACAATAGCAACTAACTCCAAATCATGAACAGGGTAGTTCTTCTCGTGGGGCTTTAGCTGACGAGAAGCATATGCAATAACTCTACCCTCCTGCATCAACACACAACCGAGTCCAACTCTGGAAGCATCACAATACACCGTATACGACCCTGAGGCCGATGGTAACACAAGTACTGGAGCTGTGGTCAAAGCCTCCTTGAGCTTCTGAAAGCTCTCTTCACATTCATCGGACCACACAAATGGAGCATTCTTCTGTGTCAGCTTAGTCAACGGTGAAGCAATAGATGAGAAATCCTGAACAAACCGACGATAATAGCCTGCCAAGCCGAGAAAACTACGAATCTCTGTAGCTGAGGAAGGTCTGGGCCAATTCTGCACTGCCTCGACCTTCTGAGGATCAACCCTAATACCATCACTGGACACTATATGTCCCAGAAAACCCACAGTATCAAGCCAGAACTCACACTTAGAGAATTTTGCATAAAGCTTCTCTTCTCTCAACCTCTGCAATGCCACTCTCAAATGCTGTGCATGCTCCTCCTGGCTGCGTGAGTATACCAAGATATCATCAATAAACACAATCACAAAAGAATCAAGGTACGGCCGAAATACACTGTTCATCAAGTGCATGAATGCTGCTGGAGCATTAGTCAACCCGAAGGACATCACCAGGAACTCGTAGTGCCCATATCGCGTCCTGAACGCTGTCTTCATAATATCTGAGTCCCTGATCTTCAATTGATGATAGCCCGATCGAAGATCAATCTTAGAAAATACACTAGCTCCCCGTAGCTGATCAAATAGGTCCTCAATACGAGGTAATGGGTATTTATTCTTCACTGTTACCTTGTTCAGCTGCCTGTAATCAATGCACATTCTCATTGTGCCATCTTTCTTCTTCACGAACAACACCGGTGCACCCCAAGGTGACACACTTGGACGAATGAAACCCTTATCTAAGAGTTCTTGTAGCTGTTCTTTCAATTCTTTTAACTCTGCTGGTGCCATGCGATAGGGAGGAATAGAAATGGGCTGAGTGCCCGGCACCAAGTCAATACCAAAATCGATATCTCGGTCAGGCGGCATGCCTGGTAGGTTTGCTGGAAATACATCCGGAAACTCCCTCACAATGGGAACCGAATCAAGACTGGGTGTCTCGACCTCAACATTTCTAATGAAGGCCAAATAAGATAAACAACCCTTGCCAATCATTCGTTGAGCCTTTATATAAGAAATCACCCTGTCGGACACATAATCAGTCAAGCCACGCCACTCGATCCTCGGATTACTCGGAATAGCTAGTGTGACTGTCTTGGCATGACAGTCCAGAATCGCATGGTAAGGAGATAGCCAATCCATGCCTAGAATTACATCGAAATCTACCATGCCCGGTAGTAATAAATCAACTCGGGTCTCCGGACCCCCAATAGTAATAATACAGGATCGATATACCTGATCCACAACAACAGTATCCCCCACTGGGTAGACACATGTACGGGCAAAGCAAGAATACCACGGGTCATACCCAAATGATGTGCAAAATAAGTAGAGACATAAGAATAGGTGGATCCGGGATCAAATAAGACATAAGCATCCCTGTGGCAGACTGAGATAATACCTGAAATAACCGCATCTGAAGCGCTAGCATCCTTCCTGTCCGGAAGAGCATAGAAACGAGCCTGGCCTCCACCAGTACGATCCTCGCCCCTGGGGCGACCTCTGGATACCTGGCCACCAGTCCTAGCTGACTATGCTGGCGCTGAAGAAACAGGAGTAGAAGACGAAGGCCGATCCCTCCGCTGAGACCGCTTACGAAGCCACTGAGGACACTCTCTCCCGATATGGCCCAAATCACCGCACTCGAAACAACGGCCCGAAGATGGAAGAAGGGGCCGCCGAGGACCCCTCGCTACCGATGAATCCCGTCGTCGAGGAAACGGAGCGCAGCTCGAGCCGGAAGAGCACTCAGTGCAGGCTGACTCTGCTGACGGCTCTGCTGACCCTGATAACCCTGCTGGCCTTGACGACCACGATCAGATGAAACCCCACTGGACTCTGCACGTCCAGACTGATGAGATCTGAAGGAGCGACCTCTGCTATGCTGAAATTGGCCCCTAGACGGAGCACCACTGTAACTGCCAGTACCACGAGGCCTCTTAGCCTCTCTCTCCTCTCGCTCTCTGCGGCGATCTGTCTCAATGTGACGGGCAGCATCAACTACCTCCTCAAAGGTAACCGTAGAAACTCTCTCCCGGGTCATCAATATGCGGATGGGATAAATAAGACCATCAATAAATCTCCGGATCCTCTCCTTGTCGGTAGGAACCATCCACATGGCATGACGGGCCAACTGTGTGAATCTCATCTCATACTGATTAACCGTCATCTCTCCCTGCTTCAACCACTCGAACTGACGTCGCAGCTCCTCTCTCCGAGACCGAGGCACGTACTTCTCCAAAAATACCATGGAGAACTGCTGCCGAGTGAGGGCACCGCCCCGACGGGCCTACGCCTCTCAAAATCCTCCCACCACCGGAATGCTGCACCTGTGAACCGGAAAGTGGTGAATGAAACACCGCCGAACTCTAGGATACCCGCGGTGCGAAGCATACGCCGACATCCGTCAAGAAAACCCCGGGCATCCTCGCCCTCGGCTCCACCGAATGTCGGAGGCCGTAGCCTCTCAAGTCTCTCCAAACGACGCTGCTCATCGTCGGGCATAACCGGAACCACATATGCAGGAGCCGGTGCAACGGGCGCAACCGGCCGCACTAGCTCGGGTGTGTGAGCCACGGGGTCCGATTTCCTCCCCTCGCTCGTGAAGATGATATCGCAGCGAGTAGCGAGCAACTACCGTGCCAATCCCGTGCACACGGATAATATCCGAGCCAAGGTCTCCCGAAGACCCGGTATCACAATAGGCACCGCCGGTGCCTGAACCTGAGCTGCCGGAGCGTTCGCCGCCGGAATCTGGTCCTGAGTCTGGTCAACCGGTGGGTCAGCAGGTGCTGGTGCTGGTGCTGCTGCCCTACCTCTACCACGACCACGGCCTCCGGGTGCCAATGGTGGTCGTCCGCCACGTCCGTTAGCTCGTGTTCTCGCCATCTGCGAGAGAATAGAATATGGAAAGATTTAATTTCATGATAACACAAATCGCACGATATGAATTCAAGAAAATGAGGTTTTTCCTAAAGTTTCGTAGCCCTTCGAAGATAGATACGGACGTCTACGTACCGATCCGCGAAAGCCTACTAAACCGGCTCATGACTCGCGAGTCCTAATAACCTAGAGCTCTGATACCAACTTGTCACGACCCAAATCCAGTCGTGATGGCGCCCAACAATCAAGCTAGGCCAGCCAAACACACAATTTAATTATAACACAATACCAGTCCCAAATGGACAACCCAAGAATAATATATGAGTTTGAGAACTCCAATAATAATAATACTGAACAAAATACTGACACTCCCAAAGATCCGGAGTCACAAGTCTAGAGCCTCTAGCAAAACCCAATAGGAAATAGAGAGTACGATATAGAAGTACTCAAGGCTGAATACAAAATATACAATAACAACTGGAATAAGAGGAGAAGCTAGGCTCTGCGAACGTAGGCAGCTACCTCAGCAACTCGATGTGACAATGTATACGCTGGAGATGCCCGTCTACTGCTCCTGAGTACCTGAGTCTGCACACAAAAGGTGCAGGGAGTAGTGGTGAGTACTAAGTACTCAGTGAGTAACAAATATATACATGTAGCTGGAAAGTAAGAAATCCACAAAATACCACAATATGAAGCTACACTACAGTCCGAATCTCCTACGAACTAGCAACAATAATACAATACGGCTACCACAGAGTAATCCAACAAATACAGATGCAATGCAATGCACATAACTGCTACGGCGTGTAGCCCGATCCCATTTAACGTCGACGGCGCTCACCGGGGGTGTGTACGGACTCGGAGGGGCTCCTACGACCCAAGCGCAATATCATCGCGGCGTGCGACCCGATCCTCACATCAACTACTCGCGGCGTGCAGCCCGATCCCATACTCGATCCACAATAAGCAATTAAGTCACAAAACAATTCATTTTCCTTATTTCCAGCTTCTCAATTCATAATTTATGAAAAATACTTTAACTTTATTAAGTTTGTAAAAGCCGATGACTTAGCATTTCAAAAGTGTGATTTACAATTTCCAGGACTGAGATCGGTGATTTAAGCAATCTTTAGCTATCACATAAATATTGTCCTCTAAGGACGCTACGGATCGGCACAAGGCCCCAAACAAGGCTTACAGCCCACAAATATAGCAAATACGGTGTATTTCCAACACTAACATCATATTATTCATTCCCGGGATGGACCAAGTCTCAATCCCCAATCACAATCAATCCCGCACCTGCCACGGTGTGCGAGCCACGCCCTATTAGCGTCACAATGTGCTAAGCCGGGGTTTCGAACCCTCAGGCTACAATATACACAAACTACTCACCTCTAGTCGGTCGTCGAATCGTCCGCGATGCCTTTTCCTTTGAATTTCGTTGCCTCGTGTGTAGAATCTAGTCAAATAACAATAATTGTATCAATTACGGGTCAAAGAATCATAACCCACTTAAATTGATATGAAATTCGCAAAATTACACTAAGTTGGTAAAACCCGACTTTCGGTACGATTCTCGAAAAATTACGAAAGTCTCATATTCGGAACCCTCATCTCAATACGAGTCTAAGCATATCAATTTTACCAAATTCGGACTCCATTTGCTCATTCAAAACCTTGATTTTCTAAAGTTCAAACCTAGGGTTAAATCTTCCATGAATCACCCCAATTCTTCCATTTTCATGATATGATTGCATAATAATACCAATACTAATCTTAATATGAGTTCATAGTTGATTACCTGATGATTTCCCTTGATTTCTTCCTCAAAATCGTCCAAAGTCGCCCTTAAGCCGAGACCCCCAAATGTTAAAATGTTTCTGAAATTTTCTAACTTCTGATACACTTAACTTACAGCGATTTCCGCTTCTGCGGAAGTATTTCCGCTCCTACGCGTCCGCTTCTGCGGAGATTGGACCGCTCCTGCGGAAACGTCCGCTTCTGCGACTGGGCGTCCGCTTCTGCGGACTCGCCTAAGCGGCTCCCTTTCCGCTTCTGCGATGGTCGCTTCTGCGACTCCCAGTCCGCCCCCGCGTTTCCGCTTCAGCGGATAATGATCCTCTTCTGCGGTCACCGCTTCTGCGGCTCCTGGTCCGCTTCAGCGCACCCGCTCCTGCGCCCAAAATTCCGCAGGAGCGGAAACAACAGAAGCAGTGCCCAGTTTCTGCAATTTTCCATATTTTGCTTCCGATTAACCATCCAAAAACACCCCGAGGCCCCCGGGACCTCATTCAAACACACCAACACATCCTAATTCCTTATTCGAATTTGTTCCAATCATAAAAACACCATCCTAAACATCAAAATCATCAATTAACCACGGATTCAAGCCTAAGTTTCTTCAAAATTTTCAAAACTAACACTCAACCCAAAACCCGATCAAACGATGTCCGAATGACCTGAAAATTTGCGGACATATCCAAAATCACATAACGAAGCTACAGAAATTGTCGAAATTCCATTCCGACCCCCGGATCAAAATATCACCTACCATCCGGTTTTCGCCAAAAATCAACCTTCGCCAATTCAAGCCTAAAACTACACCGGACCTCCGAATTCAATTCCGATTGTTCTCCTAAGTCATAATTGATCCCCGGAACTAGTCGAATCATCCGAATCCGGTTCCGAGCACTCTAACTCAATAGTCAACTCTTGGTTGACTTTTCATATTCAAGCTTTCTTCAAACATGTTATTTGTTTCATTTTCAATCCAAATCACTTCTAACTCACCCGATATACTCTAATACTATTTTAAAGCATAATATATGTAAATGCAAGGTAACGGGGTGGTAAATTCCCGTAACGACGGGCCGGGTCGTTACAGCAGTATTGCCTTTCATACCCTTAACCCTTTAGTTTATTTATAAAATACCATTTATCCTTTCCCCCTTAACCATGTCTTTTCTTTTGTTTACCCAATTAACCCCCTTTTATTTAATCAGAACCTTAAAAAGTCAAAGTCAAAAATTGAATTGCAAAAATAGCCGCAATAGACAACTTTGCAGATAGAGTCACATTAAGACAAAGTACTCAATTAACAAGATTCAGGGAAATAAATTAATTATAGGTAGAATCTAATCAACAGAATACTTAATCACTAATTTCGAACCTATCAAGTAAGAACCTTAAATGTGGCTATGAATAACAAAACAGGCAATTAGACTAAAAACTTCTACTAGAAAAGAAAAACATATAACCATGCGATTCCAAAGTAAAAAGATCAGAAAACTACACAGTCACAATCATGATTCTCACAACTACGCATAATTAGAAGGTGAGTAAGCATGTAATAGAACTCATAAAATACTTAGGAAGGCAAAGAAACCTGAAAAATAAAAAAGATCAGAAAAGAAACATGCAAGTAGAAAGATTAGGGTTAAGGTACTTAGCTTTTGGTTCTGTTTCTTTATTTTCTTTCTTTCTTTCTTCTATTTTCTTTTTCTTCATTTTTCTTTTCTTTTCTTGCTTTTCCGGCATAGGAAGTTCAGAAGTCATTTTTCTTGGCTTTTTGATCCTTGAGCAGACTCATCGAGTTTTTTGTAAGAAAGACTCTTAGAAATAGGGCTAGGGGTCTATCAGGGTGGTTTTCGGGATTAGGAGTGTTCACCGGAGTAGGGTTCCGGCGAAACATTTTTTTGATATTTGAAGGGTTTGGGATTGATTCGAAGAAATCTAACTAGTGGGGGTTGAATTGGACGATGAGAGGGTCACGTGGTGTTAATGACAGCCTCTGGTTCGTAAGTGGTGGTCGCCGGAGTAGGGTTCCGGCCACACCTTTTGGATTATTCGAGATTTTCCAGGGGTCTTTTGGAAGAATTGATGAGATAGGGTGATAGAGAAAAGGGAAACGATGAAAGGTTGTTAAGGACAGACTGATTGGTAGAGGCGGTGAACCACCGCCAGAAGAGTTCCGGCGATGGTGCAGAGTATGTGATGGTGGCTAGGATTTTCATTTGGGGACGAAGGGTGTATAATGAATTATTGTATAATATTTTATGTATTTAAAACATTTGTTTGATCTAAGAACGTTGGATTAAATGTACCAACAACTCAGATTCAATCAACCCCATTAAGACGCCATTTTATTTAAATGGTCTTTTAATTGTGACCCTTAGATTAAGGTCACCAACAGTTCAGATTAAAACATCAGGCGACGTAGTTTCATTATTAAACCATTGTTATTCATGGTTTGTTTGATCAATTTTTTCAACAGTCCAGATTCAGCTACCCAGGACGGTGTCATTTGGCTTAGTGTTAAGCCTGACCGGTCATTTTAATTTTGGGCTTGGTCTGGGTGTTATATCATTTGGGCCACTAAAGTGTATTTGGCCCAATTTTGTATAATATATTTGTATTTTTTGTATTATACATTGTATTTTTTTATTTTCGTATTATATATATTTTTTGTATTTATTTTCTTTTCTATATTTTTATATTTTACTCTTGTATTTATTATTCCTTGTATTTTATTTTAATTTTCTAATTTTCTAAAATTGAAAATTAAACAATTTTTGTTTTTGGTATTTTCTAGTACAAAAATAGTATTTTGTTTTTTTTCTTTTCAAAAGTTAGAAAAAATCCTAGTATTTCCACACAATTATCAATAAATTTCCACACAAATTAAAAAATCATTTTTGCATATATTTTTGGAATAATTTGCTTGGTGCAAAAATCACGTGCTCACAGTTGCCCCTCTTTGCTCGAGAACACATAGAGTTTCAGTGCAAAGATAAGTGAGCAGTAATGAGAGATTTTTGCCCATTCGCATATTCCATGTGAAGCAGTTTTGAAAGTTTTGACCGCATACTGCTTCATGGACTACCTACATATCCTGGGCTACACAGGAATCATGCTAGTGTAGTTCAGGAATATGTGGTAGTTGAGACTACCTGGGAGCTGTGATCTTATTGATGTTGCTTGTTGTCACTGCTTGTTGATCCCCTTATTACATTGTGGTAAAGATAAAAGAAGCTAGCCTAAGCTATGCTCTATGGTTTACAAAAATCCTATATATGTCTTCCAGCTTGTTCTTGTGTTGAACCTGTATCTTGCATAAATTTGATTGTGTCCATTCTTCAGGTGGACTCCTGCTTACTATTGCTTGAAAAAGTATTCCCTTGTTCTTCAGGTGGGCACCTGCTTACAGCTTACTTGAAATGTATTCCCTTGTTCTTTAGGTGGGCGACTGCTTACAGCTTGCTTGAAATGTATTCCCTTGTTCTTCAGGTGGGCACCTGCTTACAGCTTGCTTGAAATATATTTCCTTGTTCTTTAGGTGGGCGCCTGCTTACAGTTTGCTTGAAATGCATACCCTTGTTTTTTAGGTGGGCACCTACTTATTGAATTTGCAAAATGTATTCCCCTGTTTTTTCAGGTGGGCGCTTGCTTACAGCTTACTTGAAATGTATTCCCTTATTTTTTAGGTGGACGCCTGCTTGTTGAATTTGCAAAATGTATTCCCTTGTTCTTCAGGTGGGCGCCTGCTTGTTGAGATTGCAAAAAATGTATTTCCTTGTTCTTCAGGTGGGTACCTACTTACATCTAAAAAACAAATGAAGAATTTTCTGCCCCAATATGGTGTTGGGTATAACATATTATTAAACATCAGAATTTTAAGTTGAATTACAAATAATACTTCCCTTATTTTCCACATGGGTGCCTGCTTACAACACACTTTGAAATATATTCACTTATTCTTCAGGTGGGCGCCTGCTTTCAGCTTGAAAAAGTTATTCTCTTATTTTTCAGGTGGGCGCCTGCTTTCAACTTGCTTGAAATGTATTTCCTTGTTCTTCAGGTGGGCGCCTGCTTACGGCTTGAGAAGATAATCCCTTATTTTTCAGGTGGGTACCTGCTTACTTAAAAATAAAGAAAATATTTTGCCCCAGTATGGTAACTGGGTGCAGGATGTTGCTGAATATTGACTTGTGATGAAATTCTGCTGTACTTTCCCTTATTTTCCAGGTGGGTGCCTGACTGCTAATCTTGAAAATTATTCCCTTGTTCTTCAGATGGGCACCTGCTTTCAACTTGAAAAGATATTCCCTTATTATTCAGGTGGGCGCCTGATTGTTGAACTTGCAAAGATATTCCCTTATTATTCAGGTGGGCGCTGATTGCAACCTGAAAAGATATTCCCTTATTATTCAAGTGAGCGCCTGCTTGCAACTTGAAAAGATATTCCCTTATTATTCAGGTGGGCACCTGCTTGTAGCTTGAAAAGATATTCCCTTATTATTCAGGTGGGCGCCTGCTTGCAACTTGAAAAGATATTCCCTTATTATTCAGGTGGGCACCTGCTTGCAGCTTGAAAAGATATTCCCTTATTATTTAGGTCGGCGCCTGCTTGCTAAACTTTGAAAAAACATTCCATTATTATTCAGGTGGGCGCCTACTTGCAGCTTGCAGAAAATGTATTCCCTTGTTCTTCAGGTGGGCGCCTGCTTTCAACTTGAAAAAGTATTCCCTTATTCTTCAGGTGGGCGCCTGCTTGCTAAACTTTGAAAAATATTCCATTATTATTCAGGTGGGAGCCTGCTTGCAGCTTGAAAAGATATTCCCTTATTATTTAGGTGGGCGCCTACTTGCAACTTGAAAAGATATTTCCTTATTATTCAGGTGGGCGCCTGCTTGCTGAATTTAAAAGATATTCCTTTATTCTTTAGGTGGGCGCCTTCTTACATCATACAAAACAAAGAACATTTTTGCCCCAGTTTGATAACTGGGTGCGATAGATCATTACATATTCAATTTTTGAAATAAAAGGTAATACTTTCCCTTATTATTCAGGTGGGTGCGTGATTACTGAGTTTTGAGATGGATTCCATCACATATTGTCTCTTTCTTTTGAACTATTTTCCCTTGTTTTCCAGGTGGGTGCCTGATTGCCAAATTTTGTGCTCCCTTGTAATCCACATTGGTCACACTCACTTTAAAGTGATTAGTAAGAATTTGAATTTTTTGTCCCTACTCTAATCAAAGAAAAATTTGTTAGTATAAAATGGTGGTTAGCTGTTGGCATTCTCGTTGGCCTTACTTCCACTTTTGAATTAGCTCTGTCTTGCTTTTTCTATCGCCTCGCCATAACTTCTGGTTTTCCTTCAAAATATTCTGATCCCAATGACAGTTTTTCTTATGCCTTTCTCTTGTTGTTTCTTTCCTTTTGCTTTTCTCCAAATATATGATTGCCATATGTCCTTTCGTTTCAATTCTCCTTCGATGAACCCCAATCTTGTTGTGCCATATAACTGAGAAGCTGGTAATTAGCTTCAACTGATAATGTCTTATAGACGGATTTCAAGAAAAATGAAATGCAATGACCCCAAAGTTTTGAGGGTAGGAATACTTTAAAAATAAAAGGACGAGGCTTATCTGAGTGGGAAGGATGATTCCTTTTATCATGCCATGCATTAGGATTTAACCGACCTAGTTTGTCCAACCAATCAACTGTCAATTGCCCATGACATACTGCTGCCGGTCTTTTCTCATCAATCAAACTCAATTATTCTAGCTGAGCTTTAATCCATTCATCATCATCAATCTCTGCCTCCGCAATGATTCAAAGAGATGGTATTTCAACTTCTGCAGGTATCACTGCCTCCGTGCCATACACCAATGAATAAGGGGTTGCACCTACCGAAATGTGAATGGTAGTGCGATATCCCAGCAAAGCAAATGGTAATTTCTCATGCCATTGTCTTGATTCTTCCACCATGTTCCGAAGAATTTTCTTAATATTGTTATTGGCTGCTTCAACTATTCAATTCGCCTTAGGATGATATGGTGTGGAATCTCAATGCATAATTTTAAACTTCTGACATGTTTCTGCCATCAAATGACTGTTAAGGCTGGCCCCATTATCCGTAATAATCACCTTGGGAATTCCGAACCGGCAAATAATATTTGCATGTATAAAATCAACCACCGCTTTCTTGGTTACCGCCTTGAACATCTTTGCCTCAACCCATTTAGTAAAATAATCAATGGCAACCAGAATAAACATGTGCCCGTTAGATGCTGCTGGCTCTATTGGCCCAATGACATCCATACCCCAAGCAACAAAAGGCCATGGTGCCGACATCATATGCAACTCATATGGTGGAGAATAAATCAAATCTCCATGTATCTGGCATTGATGACATTTGTGCACATAGTTGATACAATCCCGCTCCATAGTAAGACAGTAATATCCTGCTCAGAGTATTTTCTTTGCTAGCACATACCCACTCATGTGTGGTCCACAGACCCTTGCATGTACTTCAGCCATAATTGTTGTAGCTTGCTTTGCATCTATACATCTCAGCAAACCAAGATCTGGGGTTCTTTTGTACAACACCCCTCCACCAAATATTGAAACTGGGGGCAGAAGTTATGTTTTATGATTCCGAGAGTTGTAAATATTTTGAACCCTCGTTTAAATTTTGAGCCTTTATACCTTTCTTTCTAAACCCATCCAAAAGCCACATTATGGTCCAAAGAAAGACCTTCTGATTAGTTTTAAGAAAATGACAATACAACATAAATAAAGAGAAGCACATCATGGACAATACTTGGAGGTTTGGAAACAAAAAAAAAAAAAAAAAATAATAATAATAATAATAATAATAATAATAATAAAGAAAATAAATAAGAGAATCTTATCAGTGAAAACCCAAACGGGCACCATAAGGCGAATGTGAGATGAGTGAAAAAAAATAAAAGAGAGAGTCTTACTGGTGAAAACCTTCACATGCACCATAAGGCGAAAATGAGGAATATTCTGATGAAAGGGAAACAGCAAAATAAGAAAGGTTTGGGTTGAAGAAAAGTTGAAATTAAGAAAGCAATGATTCGATTAGACAGACTGAGTCGGATATTCAAATACATGGCATGGTCAAAGGAATCAGCCTTCGTATCCCAGATAAGTTCTGTCATTACTTCAAAATACCCTCACCCCTGAAATTCAGGTCTTTTGCATTTCATTTTACTTATTCAAAACCAGTTGCCAATTGAAAGCTAGCTACCAGCTTCTCATGTTAGATGGCGTAATAACACTGGGTCCTTCAAAGGAAAAGAGAAAATAAAACACATGGCAATCATACAGCCAAAGGAGATAAAAGAAAAAGAAACAAAAAGAAAAAAGCAAAGGGGATTATCAAAAACAAAAATTGAGAAAATATAGTGATGAACTTCAAAGCAGAATGAATCAAGATGAGTCAGACGATGGAAGCAAGGCCAGCAAGAATGCCAGTTGTTAACCATCATTTTATAACTAATAAAATTGTTCACTGATTTAGACAGGGACAAAAGATTCAAATTCTCACTAATCACTTCAAAGTGAATATGATCAATGTGGGAGAAAACATCAAAAAGAAATAGCAATAAAGGAGAGAATCCACAAGGGAGGACTCACTCAGTAATCATGAACCTACCCGAACATCAATGGAGGTATTATATTTTCAAAATTCACACCCCGGTTATCAAACCGAGGGAATATTTTTCAGCATTTTTTATTTCTGCATCTGGCGCCCACCTGCATAACGAGGGAATATTTTTCAGCATTTTCATTTCTACATCAGGCGCCCACCTGGATAATGAGGGAATATTTTTCTGCATTTTCATTTCTGCATCAAGCGCCCACTGGATAACGAGGGAATATTTTTTTGCATTTTCATTTCTGCATCACGCGCCCACCTAGATAATGAGGGAATATTTTTCTGCATTTTCATTTCTGCATCGGGCGCCCACCTGGATAACGAGGGAATATTTTTCAACATTTTCATTTCTGCATCAAGCGCCCACCTAGATAACGAGGGAATATTTTTCAGCATTTTCATTTGTGCATCATGCGCCCACCTGGATAACGAGGGAATATTTTTCTGCATCAGTCGCCTATCTGGATATAATGAGGAAATATTTTTCTGTATTTTTCATTTTCATGCATCAGACGCCCACCTGGATAATGAGGGAATATTCTTCTGCATTTTTCATTTCTGCATCAGGCGCCCACCAGGATAATGAGGGAATATTCTTCTGCATTTTCATTTCTGCATCAGGCGCCCACCTAGATAACGAGGGAATACTTTTCAGCATTTTTATTTTCATGCATCAGGCGCCCACCTGGATAATGAGGGAACATTGTTCTGCATTTTTCATTTCTGCATCAGGCGCCCACCTAGATAACGAGGGAATATTTTTCTGCATTTTTATTTCTGCATAGGCGCCCACCTGGATAATGAGGGAATATTTTTCTGCATTATCATTTCTGCATCAGGCGCCCACCTGGATAATAAGGGAATATTTTTCTGCATTTTCATTTCTGCATCAGGCGCCCACCCGTATAACGAGGGATTACTTTTCAGCATTTTAATTTCTATTCAGGCGCCCACCTGTATAACGAGGGAATACTTTTCAGCATTTTAATTTCTGTTCAGCTGCCCACCTGTATAACAAGGGAATACTTTCTGCATTTTTAAATGTTTTTCTAATAGAGTAACACTATAATACATTGAAAGCCCCGTACAGGGCTGAGGAATAAGTTTTCTTTGTTTTTGTAATAAACATGTATCGACCTGGAAGCAAGAAGCACATTTTGATGTCATACAAATAGATGGAAGCAGTATATCAGAAGCAAGACATAAGCAAAAATTCACAAAAATGGAGGATGCAAATAAAGAGCAACATGTGATATGGAAGAGCAAGACAATACAAGAAGACAAGACATATATAGGATTTTCTTGTAATCCATAGATCATAGCTTAGAATAGCTTCTTTATTTTATTTTATCCCGGTGTAATAAGGAGTTAGTCAGTGATTATAGCAATAACAGCAGCAACAGCAAGTCCCTGGTAGTTTCAAACTATCAGACCTTCCCAAACTACACTGACATGATTCCTGTTTAGCCTAGGATATGTAGGCAACCTCTGAAGCAGGGTGCGGTCAAAAGTTTTTCAAAATGCTTCTTACGGAATATGCAAGTAGGCAAAAATCTCTTATTACTGCTCACTTATCTTTGCACTGAAACTCTTCGTGTTCCCGAGCAAAGAGGGGCAGCTGTGAGCACGTGATTTTTGCCCTGAGCAATTAAATTCCAATAAATATATAATAATACAAAAATAATTTTTGTTTGTAATTGTGAGATGTAGTTGAAATACCTATGTTGTTTGAAAATAAATTAGAAGTGAAATTACAAAAGAAATCAATTAGAAAATATCATAAAAATGTGAAAATTTAGAAAAATTAAGAAAATGCAAAAATACCGGAAAAATGTCAAAAAATACCAGAAAATTAAGGAAAAATCAGGAAAATAAGAAATAAAAGAAAAATAGCAGTTGAAAATAAATACAAAAAGAAAAATGCAAAATACAAAAAGAAAATACAAGAAAATAAATAAAATACAAGTTAAAATACAATACACAATAAATTTGGGCTAAATACATAAAGGAATACATATACAAGCCCAAAAATACACTAGGCCCAAACAAAGACAAGCCTGGTCTGCCCAGGCTCATATCCAAACGATGCCGTATAGCCAAACAAATCCAAACCGTTGATCATTTGAATCAAACGAATCAGATGAGGCGGTTGCTTCATAAATCAAATGACTTCGTGTATGTAATTAATCCTAGCCGTTCAATGCGATTGATCAAACGGATGAGACAATGTCTAGTTAAAACCATACGACGTAGCATATGTAAAATGATCCTAGCCGTCCAAGCATATAATCTAACGGACCTAAGGAGATCATTCACTTAAACAAACGACACCGTTTCAAAGGCAAATGATCCTGGCCGTTGATCTTGATTAATCCAATGGCCAGGAATCAACGAGACACGATGGATATAAATACTCCCATCTTACGTGTATCTGTCATTACACTCACACATATACACATCTTAAAAACTTTAGCCGCCGGAGACCTTCCCTCTTCCTCCTCCAGTCTCTCATGGAGACGGCCGGCAAACCATGTCTCAGCCATCTTCTCTGGCTCAGGCGAGCCTCCAACACCCTATCCCCCATCCACAAACCTTTCAAGCCACCATAAAACCCCACCAAAACTAAAAGACTCCCATGTTCTTGAAATTCAGGTTGCCGGAACCCTAGCCGGCAACCTCACCAAGTATTAACCAGGATCCCATACTAACACCACTGACCACTTTGAGGTGATCTACCACCCCATTTGGGTGGTTAGCCTCGAATCCACCTTGAACGTCTCGAATATTAGAAAAATACTCGCCGGAACCCTACTCCGGTGAGTACCTAAAAATAACCCTATCCTAAAATACTATACCAAGCCTTTAGACCACCCCCATATACACCAAAATCAAACCCATAGCCCCATTTGGAAAAATCCAGTACTCAGAAGACTAAACGTCTTCAAAGTTTCGGAGATCTAGAGAAATGAAAAGAAAGAACGAAGAAAGAAATAAGAAAGAAAGAAAGAAAAAGAAAAAGAAAAAGGAAAACGCCCGAAAAAGCTAAGTTTACTATCTCTGTTTCTATTCTTGGTTGCTATATGTCTCAAAAAATGTTTCTATACTTGTCTTTTATGTTTATCTGAGCCTATTTCTTCTGCATGCTTAAAAATAGGAATCTATCTGTGTTTATTCATATAAGTCTTGAATATTACACATGCCTAAGTTTTCTAAGTGTTCTTAGTGTTTTTTGTGTTAACCACGCATGAATCATGTGTTAATAAGTCTGTTTATGTGTTTGTTCATTATGCTCTGTCTAGATTGAGTTTTGGTTTGTTGGAATTCAACCATTATCAAACTTCTCCTCTAAGTTCTGATTAATTGAAAATTAATTCGTGATTAAGGCTATATGTGCAAAAGAACATAAAACTGGCTATATTTGTAACTTGATTCGTATGTGAGTTCATTCTGAACCTTTGGATGCTTTTTGTGATTTGGGTCATGAGTGTAAAGGTCTTGTGGCTACTTCTGAAAGTTTAGTCTGTTTGTTGAGTAGCTATGCTGATTAATTAGTTGTACTTTCTATTAAGTGGTTATGTTTTTAATAAGGGGCTATTTTCTAAATAGTGGTCATATTTTGATAACTGATTGGGTTCTGATAAATTGTGGCTAATAATAAAAGGGGTATGGTCCAAAACTGGCTAAATCTTAAAACATTTCTAATTAGGGGTTACTTGTTAAATAACTCTTTACCCTAGGTAGGTCGGGTAATATGGAATAAATACAAAGGGTAAAAAATGAATAGTAAATGGCATTCCTGAAGATTAAATAGAGCCTATAAGGCTAAAACTGACGTTAGTGCCTAGTATTTCTGCAATTACTTATAAAAAAAAGGGCAAACTGGGCAGAATAAAAAGGCATTTGTGTAACAAACCTTAGGAAGTGAGGGTAATTAGGTAAAACACACCTAAAAGAACCCAATAGAATTGCCTAGAACCTTCTAGCAGGGGTTCTAAGGTATTTCGACACAATCTTAATAGACTACACTGTAAATAATTGAAAAGAATAAGGGGAGGGAAATAAAATTAACTTATTTGATATTCCCCCCAATTCCCCCCAAAATAATTCTATAAATAAGCTGTTAATAAGCCTGAAAAAGGGGTTGGAAAATCTGAATTAGGGGTTCTGAAATCTGGTTACATTTTGAGAGTTTAGAAATTCTAGGGTTCCACACTTTATAATTCTAGGTTCAGTTCTGAAATATATAACTAAAGGTTATAGAAGCTGATTAATTTGAGTGTTGTTTTGGGGATTTCTGTGGGGTCGACTCTTCATCAATTCATCTTGACTTTGCTGAATTCCTTGATTCTACTTAGGATGATTTGCTGCATTCCATATTTGGGGTTTTCTGTTAGCTGTTTTACTGTGATCAACTTGTCTTGTTGCTGTTGCTGTATTGCTGCTATTAGTTGCTGACTATTCTTCTTCTCCAAAACTCTAGACTCATCGAATTGTTTTGAATCGGGTACACTTCTGCTTCCTGAATATGTAATTGCAATTATGATGAAGGAATGAAGTTAAATGGATTTTCGATGAATTTATTTATGTTTCTTCTCTTTAGTTGTAGTTATAATTCGTAGAATCATTGTAATTCATTTGGAATGGTTGTAATAATTAACAGCTATATGAGTTCTATCTAGATTAGAATAGAGTAGTTAATATAGTAGTTAAACAAAATTCAGCAATTAGATATAGCTATCAAAACTAATACACTTAGTTAAATAAGTACGATTCTGAAATTGGACGTATAAACTGGTATCTAGCTACTCTTGTTAGTTAAACTCTGAATTTAGATCAATTTAATCTAAAAGAAAATGAGTGGTTTAAGTTTAAACTATATTATCGTCTAGCTTCACTTAAAAATGACTTATCTACTCTGTGCTTAGTCATGAATATAGGCCAAGGTTTCATTAACGTAACACTGTGTTCTCAAGTAGAGACAGTAGTACATATTGGGCTACAGATGCCCATTCGTTCGAAGTAATGGACTGTTAAAGAAGTCCAAAGTCCAGGCCCAATAATAAATAAATGGCCTGGACTCTGATATTATAGTCTAAAATAACACAGAAACAAGATATATATTGAGGAAAAACAGAAGTAGAAAATATAGAATACTTAGGAAAAACCTTAATAAAAATGGAGACGAGCCTCGCTAAATCACAAAAACGTAGTCGCGGGGCCCTCCATAATTTTTTATGGAAACGTTAGAAATTGGAAAGGCCGTTAAGCAAATTCCACGGTCTCTCCCAAAATTAACAAGACGTTGACATCGTAGGGCACAATTTATAATAAATATACATTCCTCATACGAGTGCACATTTATGTGACTCAAATCTCAAATCCAGGCGAAGCTGAAATACACAAAAGTCACAGGCGTACTGGTTGCGGTGTGACTCAAAATGCGTTTTCGTGACGTCGCAAGTCTTTAAAATATAGCAAAGCGGGACATTAAATACATTTGTAAAATTGAAGCATATAAAGAAATCAGATAAGATAAATACAGCAGTTGAGCGACCGTGCTAGAACCACGAAATCTGGGAGTGCGTAACACCTTCTCCTGGATTAATAGAATTCCTTATCCGGATTTCTAGTTTCGTGGATTGTTAAAACAGAGTCATAATTTCCTCGGATTCGGGATTAAATCGATGACTTGGGACACCATTATCTTCCCAAGTGGCGACTATAAAATCTAAATAAATCCCGTTCCGATTGTCCTTAAAATGGAAAAACTCCTTCCCTATTATTATTATTATATCCCTTCTTGGGGTGTATTAGTAAATAGCGGGGTATACTTATCTAAAAGTAGTAAAAAAAAAGGGAGGTGTGACAAAGGCAGCTCCAGAAAAATGCTACACCACTTGTATCCAGAATACCCGCTGTATGGAGAATCATCTGAAACTTCTCCTAGAACCCTGGGTTTCCTCGCCATCAGTACCACTAAAAGTATGAGACTAAACTCTACCAAACCCCTCCAATCGATGTTGCTCGTTATCAGGCATAACTGGTACCATACACTCCTGAGCTTGTGCAACCGGCTGGGCTGGAGGTGCCCTGGTGTCTGAAGTCCCTACACATCCTACTCAGGTGTGCGAGCAATGGGAGTCTAAGTGCCTTCCCCATCCCGAGAAGTAGCTGCTACTGTAGTAACTGAGACCGCCTGGGCCAAACCAGTGTACACTGGCAGAATCTGAGCTAGAGCCTCTTAAATGCCTGGAATCACAATAGGCACAGCTGGTTCCCGAGCTTGTACTACTCGAGCAACCACAACTGGGACCTGATCCTGAACTGGGGCGGGTGGTTGATCTGCAAGTGCTGCCCTAGTTTTTGTGCGGGCTACACCCATGCCCCTACTATGACCTCGACCATGGCCTCAACCTCTAATGGCCCCAATTGGTGGTACTGATGGTCATCCGTCCTGAATGGTAGCACATGTCCTCACCATCTGTGAGAGAATAGAATAGTAGAAGTTTCTTACTATAATCAATAGGTTCGCACGACATAAATTCAAGAATGAGAAGTTTTCCTAAAGGTTCCGTAGCCTCCCAGGGATAAATACAGACGTCTCCGTATTGATCCGTAGACTTTACTAAACCGCTATTGACTCGCGAGACCGATGTAACCTAGGCACTGAAACCAACTTGTCATGACCCCAAATACTCCGGTTGTGATGGAACTTACCATAGTACTAGGCAAGCCAACCCAACAAGTAACCAAGTGAATTCTTTTAATAAATCATTTTCTAACACTGATTAAGCCTTAATTTTTCATAAGAAATATCTAAATCACTTAAATATGCGGAAAACACAGAAAAAACCAACTCAACGATCCGGTGTCGCAAGTCTAGAGCCTCTAAATTAAAGGTGTTAATCAGGCGGGCTGGGACGGGCTGGACAAAAAAACATCAATTCGTACGGGTTCGGGGTGGGTTGTTATCAGGCTGGGGTTAACGGGTTGGTGGCGGGCTGGATATTTCAGGTTCTATAGGGCCTGTACGGGTTCAGGTTTAAGAGTTAAAATTAAAGACTAGAATTGAACATTTAAGGGTTAGAATTAAAAGAACAAACTAAAAAATTCTAAATTTGAAAATAGAAAGTAAGTGTCTATATAAAAAATATTGAATAAGACTAATACGCAATATTAAAAAATCACAATAATTAAGTAACTTTGATATTTTTATTGAATAATATAATACTTCAAATTAATTTGCAAGTTCTTTTTTGATTATTAAAATTTTTGAACTTGCAAATTAAAAGTTTACAATAATTGTTAGGAAAAAAAAAGAAATAGTAAATCATATATTCTGCATCATCTTTGAAAGCTCTTCCATGTCGATGTGAGGTTCTTGGTTTCCGGTATTATAATCGGTACCATAAATCATTATATCTCCAATTTCTTGGTCTTCCTCTTTATCAAACTAATCATGCCCTTAATTTTTCCATTCTGATCTAATCCAATCTCTGAAGCACACTAGAACTTTAAAAGCGTTCCTGCCTAATGAATGACAGGTATCTCCTAGCTGCTGTCTTGCTTGGCTAAGTACGCTCTCTGATGTGACAGTTGAAATAGGCACATTTAGAATGTCTCGAGCCATGGCCGAAAGAACAGGAAACTGATTTGAGTTGATCCTCCACCAACTCAGAGGTAGAAAATCCTTTGTGAGGGGCTCTGCTGACTTTTACAAGTAGAATTGGAGTTCATCAATATTTCGGCTTCTGGTTTGTTGATGCTCTCCTAGTATAGATCAAATCAAATAATCTTGAACGTTATCATCATCTTCCAAATTTATTCCAAATGTTGAAGTATTAGTTGAAGGAATATTTGCATCAACAACCGAAGAAGCATCAAAATTGTTAGCATAATAATTATACAAAATTGATAAATGTTTGTGCAGATCAGAAATACAAGTCTCACTATGAGGAGTTTCACTTGCTCCAATTAGAAAAATAGAGGGATATGGGAAGAAATATTTTTTAAACTTATCTAGCATTTGTGCAACAACAGCAGCATATCCGTCTTTCATCTTCTACTTGTGTAGTAAAAGAGAAATTTCAGCAATATGAACCAAAACATTTACAATAGTAGGATAATAAGCTCTGAAAAACTCAAGTGTAGCCACATAAAATTTTTGTAAAAACTTTACAACATCTTCAATGGCATCCCAAGTTCTAAATGTTAACAAATGATTAGGATCGATACAATAAGAATTAGCAACTTTAGTTATAGGCATTCTATATTTATAACATCTTAGAAATAAATAAGTATAATTCCACCCAGTAACTATTTCTTCAGGCATGAGTCTTGGTTTTAGTCCATAGTTACACAATTTCCTTATATGCATTTGATCTAGCACTTCTATTAATTTCTTGAATTATACCAACAGCTCTCCTAACTAAAAAGATTTCATTGTGAAATAAGTCAAGGCCACTCTTCACAATTAAGTTATAAATATAACATGCATATCTAATATGAAATATTTCAGGAAGTGGTGGGTGTAGATGCAATTTTAGTAATGTAATAGCAGAATTGTTGTTAGAAGCATTATCAAATGACATACACAAAACTTTTTCAGAAAGATTATAAAATAAAGCAACTTCATGGATAGTATTACTTATAAATGCACTAGTATGACTTTGATCTTCATCATATTTAAAAGCAATAATACATTTTTGCATACAAAAATTATCATGTATCTAATGTGCCACGACCCAACTGTCCCTCTGTTGGGTTTCGTGATGGCACCTAGTCTTAAGGACTAGGTAAGCCTAATAATTGCGGAATAACAACCATAAATAATAACATCTAAAATTCTTCTGAAATAAAATTCTTATACAATGAACATCTTCCCAAAACCTGGTAGTACAAATCATAAGCTGTATAGAGTTTTTCGCTACCATTTCTAAACACAACCGTAAGGAAATAAGTACAGTAGTGAGAATATAAAATAAGAAGGTGACTCCAAAGCATGCGATCACAGCAACAGGTTTACCTTGAGTCTCCACCACAATGAATAGCTATTAACGATCAAATACCTGGGTCTGTACAAAAAAATATACAGAAGTGTAGTATCAGCACAACTGACCCCATGTGCTGGTAAGTGCCTAGCCTAACCTCGACGAAGTAGTGACGAGGCTAGGACCAGACTACCAAATAAACATGTGCAAGATAGCGTACAAAATAATAGGAAGCAAATAATAGTGATGGCAACAATGATCAATCAGTGATATCAATGGCAGGGAACAAAGACAACATATTTGTTTCTCAACAAATAATAAATATAAGTACAATCAATTAATGAAGTCCTTCAAATATAAGTCTTTCGCCGTTAAATTTTTCAAGTAATAATCTCTGAGATAATATGCTTTTCAATGAATATATATTTCGAATATATTTCATTCAAATAAATATCTTTCAAATAAGTATCTTTTGAATATAATTCTTTTGAGTACAGGTTAACTTCTGACGCCTCTTTTCATAATCACAATAATATAGGCCTCAACCCACTTTTACATTTTTTATGGCACCTTGTGCCCACATGTTTTTATCTCACATTTCGCAACAACAATCTCATGTTACTCAATTCATAGGGTCCATAACTCTATACAATTAAGAATGCTCAAAGAGTCTCATTTACTTAATATAAAGTAGAGTACAACTTTCAACCCATTTAGGAAATCAACTAAAAAAGATAAAGTTACATTTATAAATCATTTGATAAATAAAATACCTTTTTCAATTAAAGTACAATATCGAATGAAATATTACCTTTAATATGAGATATCAATAAATCAAAACATAGAAGGAATCCCTTTCTAAGTAAAGTACAACCTCAAACGGTTTAAGCAAAATTTAGCTGAGAAATCAATTGAGTTAAAAATGTAACAATTGTTGAAATTTGAAGTATTGAACATATAAAAATAATAACGCGAATTATTGCAAACACTATGGATTCCAACACAAAGGATCACAACAGTAAAGGGATCTAAACAATTAATTCACTTGAATTGTTAATAACAAGTAAACAGCAAAGAGAAAGTGAACGTAAAGGACAACATAACCCAATTAGAATTAGGAATATCAAAGACAAGTGCACGGCATCAACCTTCGCGCTTTACTCTCGTCCTCACCATAAGAATCAATATGTGACGTGTCACGACACAAACCCCGGTCGTGATGGCGCCCAACACATTGCTAGGCAAGCCCGACCATCTTATCCATTTAAACCAGCCAATTATAAATCAATACTGATTGATCGGCATAATTAGCTTATCTTTATAACAAATCCAGAATGTTGAAATGAAATACACGAATACGGTCCCAACCAAATCGTGGTGTCACAAGTCTGAGCCTCTACAAATGAGATCTACTACAAAATCCAGACTAAGCAGAATGGAAACAAAAAAATGATCAAGAGGAAGAGGTCAGGTACTGCGGACATCGACAGCTACCTCGAAGTCTCCACGGAATGGCGATAATACAAGAAGTTGCGATAGCTCAACTGCCTTCCTGAACCTGCATATCTGCGCAAAAAAGTGCAGGAGAGTGGGGTGAGTATATTTCAACTCAGTGAGTAATACTGATAAATAACAACTGGAAGTGAGAACACTTGTACTATCACTATATAGTTCTAAGGGTAACCTCACAAGTAAGTCATCTCAACAGCGAATACCCCCAAATTCCAGTCCACATCTATCTCACCAAGGTCCCACACTGACCTAGTCCTCACTCTACTGCTACGGTGTACAGCCGATCCAATGTATATATACATGTATACATATGTCTAAAATGTGGCGGCATGTAGCCCGCTGCGATGTTTATATAGGTATATATATATATAAATGTATAAGTAAAATATTGCGGCGTGCAGCCCGCTCCAATACATATACCGCTACGGCGTGCAGCCCGCTCCAATACATATACCGCTGCGGCGTACAGCCCGCTCCATTTAACGTCGACGGCGCTCACTGGGGGTGTATACAGACTTCGGAGGGGCTCCCTCGGCCCAAGCGCTATCATGCTGCGGCGTGCAGCCCGATCCACACATATATTACTGCGGCGTGCAGTCTGATCCAATATGTATATATATATATATACAAATATACTACTGCGGCGTGCAGCCCGATCCCATAATATACTCCAGCGCCCACTAAGAATGTGTGCAAACTTAGACTCTGAAGGGGCTCCTACAGCCCAAGCGCAATAATACTGTGGCGTGCAGTTCGTCCCACTTGTATATTACTGCGACGTGATCCACATATACATCATTGCGGCGTGCAGTCTGATCCAATACATATAGTGCTGCGGCGTGCAGCCCGATCCAATATAGATATATATATAATATCTCATAGTGGGTCATCAACCCTATCTCAGTCAGTATAGACTTGGCCTCTCAGGCCCAATATAATATCTCATAGTGGGTCCTCGACCCTATCTCAGTCAGTACAGACTTGGCTTCCAGGCCCACTCAGCTAGAATAGGGAATCCCACCCTAGGTAGTCTTTCTCACAATACACATCTAGTATTGGCTCATGATATGCTATACAACTAAGATTACGGCTGAGTGTATGTATCCAGCATGATATACTACGGTTGAGTGCATGTATCCAGCATGATATACTACGGCTGAGTGTATGTATCCAGCATGATATAAGGGGTCACCTAGCTCTACAGGTTTCCCTAATACTTCTACGGATCGGCACAAGGCCCCAAACATGGGTACCAGCCCAACTACACAGTTATAAGCTCATTCACAGTCATAATACACAATAAACTATCAGTCGGGAAGGACCAAGTCCAAATCCCCAGCCACAATGCCACAACGCTCGTCACACGATGCGTGTCTCATCTCAACAAAGCACTGTATAGTGCAAGTACGGGGTTTCAAACCCTCAATACATTATTTACTACCACCACTCACCTCGATCCGGTAGAATTCCTAGCTCGCTTTGCGTTTGCCTCGTAAATCAATCTCCTCGGATGCCAAATCTGCTCAAAATCAATG
This sequence comes from Nicotiana noctiflora, assembly GCA_032618575.1. NCBI lineage: Eukaryota > Viridiplantae > Streptophyta > Magnoliopsida > Solanales > Solanaceae > Nicotiana > Nicotiana noctiflora. The sequence continues at coordinate 5,988 of JASVEL010000505.1, read as the reverse complement.
AGAATACATCAATATAGGCTAATTAGACATAACCCCATCGAAATAACTCGATTTACACCAAAACCCACGAAGTTTTCAAAATCCGACTTTTGGTACGCTCCTCGAAAAATTACAAACGTTATATTTTCGGAATCCTTATCTCAACACGAGTCTATACATACCAAATTCATAAAAATCGGAGTTCATTTTGACCCCTTAAATCACCATTTCTATCCAAGAGTGTTTTCTACCCTTTTCAACAAAATTTCTCAAATTAAACACCAAAACTTGCAATAGATTCCATTTATACAACCAAAATTGAGTTAAGAGTGCTTACCCCGTTGTTCTCTCAAAACATCTCCCGAAAAATTGCCTTACCCGAGCTCCAAATCGTCAAAATGACAATGGGACGAAGTTTGGACTTTATTCTGCTGCCCAGAGACTTGTTCTTCGCGTTCGCGCTCATACTCTCGTGTTCGCGAAGAACAAACTTCCAAAACTTTATTTTCCACCTCTGCTCGGACAGCCTCTATTGCAATGGTAACTTATTACACACAACTCCAAATGACTATTATAATGTGTTTCTGGAAACTAGATTCAAATATCTACAACTTTCGTTTTTAAATCACCTCCAAAATCCTTGTAGATAAAAAGATATAACCTTCCGAAAAAGGACATGCGCGACAGAAATTCCTTCTTCACGAACGCGAAGCACTGTCGCGAACGCGAAGAACACAAGTCCCAGATGACAAATCCTTCATCGCGCACGCGAAGCACTGTCGCGAACGCGAAGGCCAAAAGTCTCAAAAGCCAATTTATTCTTCGCGAACGCGATGGGACCTCGCGGACGCGAAGGACAACACCAGATACCAGCAACAGCACTTCAAAAACTTCCAAAAATGACGCGTTAGACATCCGAAACACACCCGAGGCCCCCAGGACCTCAACCAAAAGCACCAACATGATTTAAAACATTATACAAACTTGTTCCGATCACCAAAACTAGTCCTTAAACACGGAAATCATCAAATCGAGGCGGATTCAAACCTAAGTTTCAACAAAAACTTCCAAAACCAATATCCAATAAAAAACTCGACCAAACAATGTCCGAATGACCTGAATATTTGCAGGCATATCCAAAATCACCAAACGGAGCTACTGCAACTGTCGAAATTCCATTCCGACTTTCGGATCAAAATCTCACCTACCGTTCGGATTTCGCCGAAATTCAACTTTAGCCATTTCAAGCCTAAAACTACACCAAACCTCCAAATTCACTTACGATCACTCTCCTAATCCACAAATGACCTCCCGGAGCTGACCGAATCATCAGAATTCGATTTCGAGCTCTCTAACTCACAAGTCAACATCCAGTTGACTTTTTCCAACTATACCTTCTTCTAAGAGACCATTTGTCTCATTTCCAACCATACTCAAACCGAATTGAGTCAAACTCACCAAACATACATATTGAAACATGAACAAGCATATAACGAGGAAAACGGGGTGATAACTCACATGATGATGGGCCGGGTCATCACATTCTCCCAACTTAAGCAAACGCTCGTCTTCGAGCGGACCAAGAGGTTTACTAGAAGTAACCCAATAGCTGAATGACCCTTCCAAGCATATATTCGGGGCGATCCCACGTCACCCTATCTCATATAAGTCCGGTACACACTATAGCTGGAATTCTCATAGCCCATCCGAACCATAAACCGCATTGCACTTTCCGAAATCACATACCAATCCTAATCTCATGCCTATACCCAGGATACACACGATCCAATTGTAATAGCCCATACTCATCACTCCGGGTGAGATCACATGATGTATCAAACAACCCAATCGCTCGAGACGATGGCCTCGGCTCACAACAATTGCCCAAGGTAACCAAGTACTAACAGAAAAACCTTTCTCATTAGATAGAGTCTTATTCCAACACCTTCATATCCTGCCCACGGCAGCTGAACACGCGATACGCCGAACCCATCTCTCGGGTCAACCTTTCGTGAATCCATTTCCCTTTTATAACTGATACCATAATAGGTTTCGGAGCCAAACCTCGATATTACTTTCTAACAAGCTAAGATCAAATATGCTCGTACTCATTAATTACTCCAACGATCATTTCGATTATAAAACACCACACTGGTGACATGACACCTCAGAATCGGCCTATGCCACAACGAGCACAACACAGGCTCCAATAAGAAATGATCTGAACACATTCGAATCATGACAACTGATTCACACAAAAGAGCTGTAATTTAATTCCTCCGTACCATCATAATATAGAACTGAGATCTCGTCTCGCATTATTGAAAGAGAATACCTGAATCCTCCTCGAGAGGTCATAACATCACGTGGCCTTGCCACGATTCGTGATCCTATCCAAATACTATTTCTCATGAAGCACCTCAAGTCACCATGCTCAAAATGGTCAACCACGCACATATTTAGGTCTAAACTCAAGCAATCAATCACTCCTACGGGGATACAATTAACATATATATCAATACCTGAAAGGACACAACCGATGTGCTATTCGCCGAGCGGTACCCAATACGGGTTTTCCCTCAGAAGCCAGGGAGTATTGTATACCAAGTAACATATAACTAACTCTATTTTCACATTATATTGTTGCGGCGTGCAACCCGTTCCAATGGCATACCTGTGGCGGCGTGCCACCCGATCCAGATACCATACCTGTGGCGGCGTGCCACCCGATCCAGATACTATACATGTGGCGGCGTGACACCCGATCCACGCATAATCTAGCAAAAGGGAATGCACATCGACTCAAGTTGCTCATTGCAACAAACATATATATAGCCTCAAGCTCGGCCACATGAAACGCATCCGACAAAGTTCCTCAATACTGGAACTGAATCAATGGTAGATACCTCTACACTGACATCCGCCACGAAGGCCCAACTGACATAGCAATACCTACCAGCCGTCCTTTGGTCCTAGGGTACATCTACCCTGCTGAGACATGATCTGATGCACTCTGCCATGCAATTTGCGACATGTTTCTGACATAGTCCATATCACATTAGTCTGGAAACCTGGCTTATGATAACCAGTCTGCAATCATGTATCATTATTCAAATTCATCGTATCAAGTAACGAGATAGCCACTAGGGCTTCCGATTTCCAATAACTGCTAAACAGTGCCGATACACACGATATACCACCGCTGTGTAGGCGGGTTACGAGAACTTCTAGTCTCCAACACATATATAATACATGAATCACTATGCCTGATTCCACACTCCACCGCACGAACACATAACACACATCAAGCATTCATTCATACCACGTGAGCCATTCAAAAATCTCATTATGCCATTTACAACTCAATCATCACTGTCAATCCAACAAGAGGATACCACCGCACCACTAAATATTATCAGTTTATATTACCCGGCCCTTTTGACCATATACTCTGCCGAATTACTAGAGTAGCAGTACCATTTTTATTAATCACCAGAAAGATTGATTCTCAGATTATCTGCAGCTGCCCACGCTGCTTGGGGATTTTAATGACTTCCCATATAATATGAACCGATCTCAAAACCTTGAACATGCCGTTATCATCTTTCCATAGCACATCGCATATACCATACTGCACCAAGATACATGGAGAATTTCTATCCCTCTCCTACGCCGCAAACATCGACGCACTCAACTAGTCAAGGACCTTCATGATCCCATATAGGAGAAAAGTCATTACACATTCCGTGCTTCATATACCGATAGGAATATACTCATTTTCAAACCATGATAAAACGCATCACAACTCTTTCTTCCCATTCATTGCATAATCTTAACTGCCAGGACTGAGTCCTTTTACCCGAATCGAGCTACGCAACTACCAGCACATCAAGAACTTTGTTGCACCATAACTGCAAGACTCATTACTTCGAACACACACCAGGAGTTACTCGTGCCCTTTTCATACTGTTCCAGTTTATTATCATCTTTAATTTAATATTCTCCTTCACTGGAGGATCACAATACCTCAACTCAGGTTACCACACGAGACTCACACGCAAGATCACACGGTCTAAGGCTCACAGGTCGCAGAATACTCTCCCAAATGTTTCTAAGAGTACCAGCTTCTACAATACTTTATTTTGAAAACTTCCTGCGATTTGAACTCGTTATCATTACCTTCCAATACGGATACATAGAATCCCATCATTCACACAACATAACACAAATCTTGATCTCTTCTAATGAAACCACTATCTTTAGCCGCATACGCAACCTTAAAGCACCTGACCGTTACAAGCAAAATCTTGAACACCGTAAGGCTATTCTCGGGCGTCATTCACCCTTATTCAGTTATAATTCATCTATCTTATTGAACAGAACCACTCATGCCTTGTTAGAACTCTGACATCGCAGAACATGATGCCATACAGATACAATTAGCTATCTTCCCTTTCTATACACCGAACATTCTTTAGCAACAACCGTTCAAAACATCCTAGTATTTCTTCACATCTACGAAGCACCATAACCTTCATAAGAATTTTCCCAACATGCTTGGAGACAAAATCAACACAGCACACAACAGTGCAATCAGTTAATCAATAACAACCTCCCCAACATGGCTCGGAGCCATACGTCAAGGCACTTTTAGCCACTCATAGCATTCTTAATCAATTGATGCCCCAATGTTACAGTGAGATTAAACTCAAGCTATTTACAAGCTTCTGTGGAGACTCGAATCATTAGAAATCTTAACTCTTTTGCAATTATTGTATTCATTCACACACAACAGCTAAGCTCATTCTTTAGGTGACAAAATCTTTTCTAAATCCCAAATTTTTCCAAAAATTTCGACAGAGTTTCCATTGCAATTTGGCCTATCCACCTGCTAGAGAATCACCGAAACCATCCTAACAATACATCTGCAACTAGACAAGACATCACAATGCATCTCAACAACACAAATCCAAATAGTACACGAATTCTATTATCAAAATTAGTACATGAACATGCGCTGCGCCTGCTCACATCATAACATATATCAAAGGCCTTTCACCCGAATACTTATAGGACAACTAATTCGGTCTTCCTGAGTCTGAACTCATACTACCACACGTAGTGCACTTTAAATTTCTACTAAGAGGCAATGAACATATTCCCCATGCCCATAGCTAGGGCTACATATCAAATCACAATAAGAACCGAATACCTTATAACTCTCCCATTATCAAACTGCCATTTTCACAATTAAGATCAATATCGATCGTATGAAATTTCATAGTACCGGCTCGCGAAATTATCACCTTGGTGCTTAAGCCATAGACAAGGATTCGGCCTCATGTCCTCCAGTCTGGCCCAACATGTACTCACGGAGATTATATCTCGTCTCTTGATCAAGAAATCATAAGCCATCAAGGAAAATTTATCACTAAGCACTCGAGTGCACTTACAGACGTGTAGAAGGAATTTCAAGAATTACATCTCAAGCTGAATCAAGTACGCACAATAAAAATTTCAAGAATTTGAAACTTTCCTAAAGGTTTGCAGCCTCCCGAGGATAAGTACAGGCGTCCCCGTACCGATCCACGAGACTCTACCAACCGGCTCATGACTCGCGAGAGCTGTTAACCTAGGCTATGATACCAACTTGTCACGACCCAAACCCCGATCGTGATGGCGCCCAACACATTGCTAGGCAAGCCGACCTTCTTATCCATTTAAACCAGCCAATTATAAATCAATACTGATTAATCGACATAATTAGCTTATCTTCATAACAAATCCAGAATGAAGAAATGAAATACACGAATACAGTCCCAACCAAATCGTGGTGTCACAAGTCTGAGCCTCTACAAATGAGATCTACTACAAAATCCAGACTAAGCAGAATGGAAACAAAAAAATGATAAAGAGGAAGATGTTAGGTACTGCGGACATCGGCAGCTACCTCGAAGTCTCCACGGAATGGCGATAATACAAGAAGTTGCGATAGCTCAACTGCCCTCC
>JASVEL010000504.1:0-50428 GCA_032618575.1 Nicotiana noctiflora | reverse complement strand
CACCCACGGTGAAACAATTAACGTATGCTATCAAATCCTGAAAGGACACAACCGATGTGCCATTCGCCAAGCGATACTCAATACGGACTTTTCCTCAGAAGCGAGGAAGTATTGTATACCAGGTAGCATATAACTAACTATATTTTCACAATATTCCGTTGCGGCGTGCAACCCGCTCCGATGACATACCCGTGGCAGCGTGCCACCCGATCTAGATACCATACCTGTGGCGGAGTGCCACCCGATCCAAGTAACCCTCGCCAAATAAATACGCGTCGAGTCAAGTTGCTCATCATAATAAACATATATAGCCTCAAGTTTGGCCACAAGGAACGTATCCGACAAAGTTCCTCAATACTAGAACTAATCAATGGTAGATACTTCTACACTAACATCCGCCACTAAGGTCCAACTGACAAGCTATGCCTACCAGCCGTCCGCTGGTCCTGGGTACAACTACTCTGTTGGAGCATACTCTGATGCTCTCTGCTACGCAATTTGTGCCATTTTCCGACATAGTCCATATCACATTTGTCTAGACGACCTCACTTATGTCAACCAGTCAGCAATCAAGTATCATAATCCAAATTCGTCTTATAAAGTTAAGAGAGAGCCTCTAGGGCTTCCGATTTCCAAAAAAATCACAAAACGGTGCCGATACACACGATATACAACCACCGCATAGGCAGACTAACGAGAACTTCAAGTCTCCTACACATATATATCACATGAATCACCATGCCTGATTCCGTACTTCACCGTACAAATACATAACGCACATCATGCGTCCATTCATATCACAAAAGCCATTCAGAAATTTCCTTATGCCATTTACAACTCAATCGTCAATGTAAATCTAACAAGAGGATACCACCACCACTAAATATTATCCGTTTATATTACCTGGCCCTTTTTGGACCATATTCCCTGCCAAATTACTAGAATAGCAGTACCATTTTCTTAAATCATCAGAAAGATCGATTCTTAAATCACCTGCAACTGTCCGCGCTGCTCAATAATTTTATTGACTTCCCATATATTATGAACTGATCTCAAAACCTAGAACATACCATTATCAACCTTCCATAATACATCATAAACTCTTTCTCCCAATTACATTGCATAAGTTAAACTGCCAGGAATGAATCCTTATACCCATATCAAGTTACACAATTGTCAGCACTCAAGAGCTTCGCTGCACAATATCTGCAAGACTCATTACTTCAACCACATACCAGGAATCAATCGTATTACTTTTTATACCATTCTGGTTTATTAACAAGTTGTTGCATTTACCCAGTTTCCTTTCTGATTCATCTCTAATTTCATATCAGTCTTTACTGTAGTACGACAATGCCTCAACCCTTTTTACCACACAAGACTCGTACACAAGACCACACGGTCTAAGACCCTTAGGCCACTGAATACTCTCTCAATGTTTCCCAAAAGTACCACATTCTACCACACTTTATTTTGATGAACTTCCCGCGATTTTTGAATTTGTTATCATTACTTCCCAATACGGATACCTAGAATTCCATCATTCACATGATATAACACAAGCCCTGATCTTCTCTAACGAAACCGCCATCTTTAGCCACATACACAAATCTTAAGGCACCTGACTGTTACAAGCAAAATCTTGAACACTGCAAAACCATTCTCGGGCATCATTCACCCTTATTCAGCTGTAATTCAGCTGTCCTATTGAGTAGAACCACTCGTGTTTTGTTAGAACTCTGACACCGCAGAACATGATTACTTATAGATACTATAAGCTATCTTTCTTTTCTATACGGTGAATATTCTTTACCAACAGCAGTTCAAAACACCCTAGTACTTCATCAGATCTACGAAGCACCATAACCTTTACCAGAATTTCCCAACATACTTAGAGACAGAATCAACATAGCACACAATAGTGCAATCGGTTAATCAATAGCAACCTCCCCAACTTAGCTCGAAGCCATTCATCAAAGCACTTTTAACCACCCATATCATTATTACTCAAGTGATGCCGAAATGTTATAATGAGATTAAACTCAAGTCATTTACAAGCTTTGACAGAGACTCGAATCATCAGAAATATTAACTCTTTTGCAATTCTTGCATTCATTCACACACAACAGTTACGCCCCCTCTTTAGATGACAAAATCTTTTCTAAGTCCCGAATTTTCCAAAAATTTCGGCAGAGTTTCCTTTGTAAATTGGCCTATCCACCTGCCAGAGAATCACCAAACCATTCTAACAATACTTCCACAACTCAACAAGATATCACAATGTATTTCAACAACATTAAATCTCAATACTACACGAATCATATTATCACAATTTATACTTGAACTTGCGTTGTATCTGCTCGAATCATAACATATATCAACTACCTTTCAATTACACATGAGAATCAACCCACCTACCTCGCCTCAATTTAGCATTTCAGCACAATACCTTCCACCAGGATACACATAGCATAATCACTTTAGTCTTCCCGAGTTTGAACTCGTTCCACTACACATAAGGCACTTTACCTTCCAATTAAGAGATATGGTAAATATTCACCACGCCCATAGGTCGGAGCTACACAACAGATTAGGTAAGAGTCGAACAATTAACAACTCATCCATTAGTAAGCCTCCTTAATACACTACAGATCGGCACAAGGCCCCAAACATGGCTACTAGCTCAAGTACATAAATATAAGCCCGGTCTCAGTCATTTTACACAGTAATAATCAATCGGGAAGGATCAAGTCCAAATCCTCAGTCACAATACCACCACGCTCGTCACATGACGCGTATTATCTCAGCATAGCATTGTATAGTACAAAAATACGGGATTTCAAACCCTCAGTACATTATCTATTGCCACCACTCACAAAATCAGCACCTCAATGCTCAAGTCATAAACAAGGTCCAGCCTCAAGTCACCATGACTGGCCCAACATGAACTCACCGAGATTATATCTCGCCCCTCATTCGAGGAAATCATAAGCCATAAGGCAATTACATTACTGAGCGCTCGATGCGTACACAGACATGTGGAAGGAATTTCAAAAATTATATCTCAAACTGAATCAAGTACACACGATAAGAATTCCAAGAAATGTGAAGTGTTTCCTAAAGGTTCGCAGCCTCCCGAGGATAAGTACAGGCGTCCCCGTACCGATCCACAAGACTCTACCAACCGGCTCAAGATCACGAAGTAAAGCGTGCGATCGTGTCACGACCCCAAAACTGGTCGTGATGGCGCCCAGCACATTGCTAAGCCAGCCTGACCAATCAATAACAATAACGAGCTAGAAGCTCTCTTTAGCCCATTTAAGCATGTCAAATCACGAAGCAACAGCGATACATATAACGAAAACGGGGAACCAAGTCCCATAATACACCAACTCCCATAGACCGAAGGGTCAAGAGTCATGAGCCTCTACTGAACATGAGTGTATAAGGTTTATAAGATACCAAGTGCGGAAAGAAATGTCAATACAGAATCAAAGATAGTAAGAAGGAATATCGGGTCCTGTGGACTCTGCAGCTACCTCGTATATCCCACAGATGTCGCCTCGCACAGCTACTCGATCACTGCTGAGAGGTACCTGGATCTGCACACAAGGTGCAGGGAGTAAAATGAGTACTGCCAGACTCAGTGGTAATAAACTAGGGTAAGACAGCGCAGATAAGAAATCCGCAATAAAGCACTATGTAAGGCTATAATCAGCTACCCTGTCACAGCATCAATATTCACTGTACCTGTACCAACAAATACCAATAAATAGCATAACAACTAGCAGATGTAGCTAAATGCAATGCAATGCATGATATGACCGCTACGGCGCGTGGCCCGACTCCAATTTTGGGTACCCGTGCTCACTATGGGGGTTCAGACTCCGGAGGGGCTCCTACAGCCCAAGCACATCTCATAGAGATACACTGCGGCGTGCAGTCCGATCCAACATATATATCGCTGCGGCGCGCAGCCCGATCCACTACTAGTCAGCTAATATGCAGATACAGCCTCGCAAGCTCAAAAGTAGTTTTTGAAAACTCTTTTATCATTTTTCAGTTGGAAAACAGTAACATCAAGTTCCAGAGATTGGAAATAGCATAATAACATAAATAGCGGCGGACTAGTAGTAAACTAGCATGTCTATATGATAAGACAATGATAACGATCCTCGCGGGATCCAATAACTGGCTCACAGCCCACAAACATACTCAACCGTCCAAGAAGGAGGTTCAACGGCTCGAGAATAGCCAATATCACATTACAGTATGTAACCATCCGAGAAGGAGGTTCAACGGCTCGAGAATAGCCAATAACACAGTATCAACAGGTCGGACTAAACTATAGTCTCCAATTCATAATCGACCCCGCACTCTCAAGAGTGTGCGTGTCTCGCCACTATACAGCGTCACAAAGTGGTATACCGGGGTTTCAAACCCGCTGGTCATCACCCACATCTATTACTCACCTCAATACGGCGCGATGACTACTCCGCGATGCCCTTGCCATGAGAATCAAGCTTCGCACGTGCAGAATCTGATCAAATATAATAAATACACATCAAATTAGACCAATGGAATGATACCCAGTCAAAACAACTTAATTTACATCAAAATTCCCAAAGTTGCCAAAACCCGACTTTCGGTACGCTTCTCGAAAAATTATGAAAGTTACATATTCGGAACCCTCATCTCGATACGAGTCCGTACATATCAAGAACTCCCAAATCGGACCACAAATGACCCTTCAAATCCTAAATTTTCGTTTTTGAAAAGTTTACAAATTTTCTCCAATTTCTTCCATTTGATTCACTAATACTTGATGAAAAATAACCAGGAATCATTGAATATAATCACTTTTGGATATAGAACACTTACCCCCATCCATATGGTGAAAATCGCATTCGAAAATCGCTTCAATCCGAGCTCCCTAGCTCCGAAAATGAAGAAACTCTCGGATTGCCCCAATTCAAAGCCCAGCGATTTTCGCATCCGCGGTTACTGTTCACCGCAGGTGCGATTTACTGTTCACCGCTTCTGCGGAACTGTTCATCGCAGAAGCGAAAAATCACTGTTCACCCGCTTCTGCGGGTACTGTTCATCGCAGAAGCGAAAATACCAGATTTGCCCCAGAAAATTGCAGTAGCTTTTTATTTCACTAAAAATGCTATAACTCAATCATACGAACTCGGAATTTGACGATTCGTTTTCCTATGGCTCCGTAATTTTGTTACGGATCCAGTGGTTCTAACAAAACTGAATTTGGATCTCATTTTCTCAGTGCAACATCAATTTCGCTCGTTAAACAATTAACTCATGTTTCGCGTCAAAAACCCAATCGCGACTTGATGAAATTAAACCAAAATTTCCGGATCAGTCCTATAATTCATTATTTAAATTCTCAAAGTCTTGAAATCAAATTTGGATCTCTAAAACTAAAAATAGACCTTTGGATCATTACATTTATGCTCAAAACGGCAAAAATCTTCCAAAAATGACTTGTTGGGCATCCGAATTTACCCGAAGCCTCAGGGACCTCAACTAAAAGTACTAACACCTCTTATAACATCATTCAAACTTGTTCCAATCATCAAAACTCTATCGTTAACATCAAAATCGTCCTTTTTCAACAAATTCAAGCTTAAGTTTAACTTTAACTTCAAAAATTCACATTCGATCAAAAACCCGACCAAACGATGTCCGAATGACCTGAAATTTTGCAGGCACATCCAAAATCACCTAACGGAGCTACTGCAACTGTCGGAATTCCATTCCGACTCCCGGATCAAAATCTCACCTATCGTTCGGATTTCGCCAAAATTCAACCTTAGCCAATTCAAGCCTATTTCTACACCGGGTCTCCAAATTAAATTCCGATTGCTCCCCTAAGTCACAAATCACCTCCCGGAACTAACCGAATCATCAGAATCCGATTCCGAGCCCTCTAACCAAATAGTCAATTCCGGGTTGACTTTCCTTATTCAAGTCTCCTTCAAAAAGGCTATATGCCTCATTTTCAATCCAAATCACTCCTAAATCACCCGATAGACTCTAACACTGATATAAAATCATAAAACATGTATTTACAACATAACGGGGTAGTAATTCACGTGACGACGGGCCGGGTCGTCACACTTTTACTCTCATACTCACCATGAAATCAATATAATTGACACAGTATTGTACATCGTGCTGCACGGCATCACCCTTCGTGCTTTACAATCTTTCTCACAAAATCGTACACGGCATCACCCTTCATGCTTTAACACTCTTCCTCACAAAATCATACACGGCATCACCCTTCGTGCTTTAACACTCTTCCTCACCCAAACAACAATCACAAGAAATAAGTGTAAGGAAATAAATGAAATCACAATAAAATCCCGGAAAAAGGAACAATAGTACAACAATCAAATCCCGGCAAGGGAAACAACATCAAAATAATAACATCCCGGCAAGTGAACAATAGTACAATGATCAAATCCCGGCAAGGAAAACACATCAAAATAATAACATCCCGGTAAGGGAACAATAGTACAACAATCAAATCCCAGCAAGGGAAACAACATCAAAATAATAACATCCCGGAAAGGGAACAATAGTACAACAATCAAATCCCGGCAAGGGAAAACAACATCAAAACACTAACATCCCGATAAGAGAACAATAGTACAACAATCAAAATAATAACAACCCGGCAAGGAAATAATAATATTTTAATAATATTCCGACAAGTGAACAATAAAATTTCAATAATATCCTGGCAAGGGAACAATAATAACATATAAAGCGCAATAAACCACAACAGAGTCATAAAAATTATAATACAAGACTCACAGGCATGCTTGACACCAACGTATACATACTCGTCACCATACCTATAAGTCGTAATCCACAATTAACATATAACAAATAAGATACAACTCCTAATCTCTCAAGCTAAGGTTAGACTAAATACTTACCTCGTTTTGCAACCAATTCCAAATTTCAACAAGCCTTTTGCCTCGTGAATTCGTGCCCGAAATTCTCAAATCCAATCATAAATAATTCGATAAAATTTATAGGAATTAATTCCATATGAAATTCTACATTTTCCATTTAAAATTCAAAATTGCACTAAAAATTTGCCCGTGGGGCCCACATCTCGGAACCCCACAAAAATTATGAAATATCAAGCCTCATCCAACCACGAGTCCAACTATACTATTTTTACTAGAGTCTGATATCAACTAGACCCTCAAATCTTCAAATTAAACCGAGAGGGTTTTCAAGATTTTCCCAACTAAATTCACCAATTAAATGCCAAAACTAGTAATAGATTCGGGTAATCTAACCAAAATTAAGTTAAGAACACTTACCCCGTTGTTTTCTCTGAAAATCTCCCGAAAATCGCCTCTCCCCGAGCTCCCATTTGGAAAAATGAAAAATGGGACAAAGTCCCATTTTCAGAACATAACATCTGTTTGGCACTGTTCACGTCACTGTTCATGGGGTACTATTTCTGCAATTCTTCCTAAGTCCAAAATCACTCCGAGACACCTCAAAAATATTCCCGAGCCCTCGGGGCTCCTAACCAAACACATACACTAAGTCAACAACATCCTACGAACTTAACCGTGCGATCAAATCGCCAAAATAATATCATATACCACGAATTAAGCTTTAGAATCCAAGAATTCTTTCAAATTTCATAAAAACAACAAATTTTTTATTTTGAGACCGAAACGTGCAAACGACATCTATTTTCAACCACACTTTTACAGAGAGTGCTTAAACCATATATAAGACCTGCACCGGGAGCCGGAACCAAAATACGGGTCTGATACCATCACTTTCTAATCAAATTTTATTTTCATTTTCCTTAAATATTTTTAGAAAATCATTTTACTAAAAAATTCATTTCTCGAGTATAGGACCTCGGAATTTGATTCTGGGCATCCGCCTAAGTCTCATATTTTCCTACGGACCTCCCGAGACCATCAAATCATGGGCCCGGGCCCGTTTATTGAAAATATTGACCGATATCAAATTTATTCACTTGAATATCAAACTTATCAAATTTTCATAGAATTTTATATTTGAGCTTTTGGCTATGCGCCCGGACTATGCACACAAATCGAAGTGACTATAAATGAGATTTTCAAGGCCTCAGAAGCTCGAAATGGATAAGAAAATAAGTGATGACCCTTTGGGTCGTCATAAAATGGCATGTAACAGTTAAATAATCATTTCCATTTTCAGCACGACCAATATCAGAAGTAAGAGAAACTTTACAAGGAAGACTTGCGAACAAATAACGTATATATGCTTAATATTGTCCATAAAGCCTAAAGATATCAGATCTACAAGTACTTGTAGGAATACCTTTAAACATAGGATTATAAATTCTTTGAATATAAGTAACAAGATATGGTGAAGAAGCAAAATTAAAAGGTAAACAACCTAAAACAATTATTATAGCTAATTCTTATCGGCCTTTTTGAATATCGTATTTAGCCAATAACCTCCCAGTGTTCGGGTTAAGTTTTTGTTGCCCGCCTTCATCGCCTGCTCCCCAGTCAATAGGGTGAATTTTTTCCATGTGCCTACGTAGTTGATTCGTTCCCCCATTCTTACCGAGCTCATGTTTATAAACTTCCTTACATATTTTACAATTTACATAATTTTTCTCATTTTTTAGTCTATCAAAAATATTACAACACTTACTTATTAATCTTCGTTTCTTTTTAATAGGCAAAGGAGGCTTACTTGGACTTCCACCCCTAATATTTTGTGTTTGACTAGCATTCCCAGTGTAAGTGGTGGTGTTTCAAGATTATCGGGTGATGGAATATCATTCAAAATATAATATAAATTATCATCAATACCATGATTTTCTTGAAGTAACTCATAATCTACATTTATATTTTCGGGTGAACTTTCAGAAACATGTACTAGAAGAAGAACCACCACTTATTCTTTTGGAATTTTTCTTACTAACACATTTACTAGTAGTGCAAGCTTTTTTGGCCGCTCTAAGTAAATCCATTATGTAATTCAAAATAAAAAATTCAAAAAATAATTCTAAATAATAAAGAGAAAGGGATGGAACGAATGTATCGGGATTCCGAATACCACACTAAATTTGATTTAGAAAGTAGAAACTCAAACTTCATTGATAACTTGATAATTGATGCCACACTTCACTTGAATAATTGAATTAGTAATTTATGGTAACAATACTTTTGTACTGACTAAACTAAGTATTTGATGAAACTTGAAAGTTGAGAGCTTGAAATATGAGTAATTGGGAATATTATAAAGAGAGAATTGAGAGAGAATTAGAGAGAAAATGAATTGAATTGTGAAGATTATAAGGCTACAATTGCAATTTACAAATTATAAGGGGTGGGGGCTAAAATATAAATAAAGAAGAAAAAAAGTGGCTGTTGGGGCAGAAAAACCCGTTGGCCAATGATCATTTTTGGTATTTGACGGTTGGCAACGGTCATATTTTAATTTAAAAAAATTATATTACAGGTTAACGGGCTGAACCGGGCTGTATCCCGTTAAGAACCCGTTAAGGGCTTAACGGGTTGTAGCGGGTTCGGTCACATGTTTAAAAAAAATTAACGTTTGTAGCTCGCCCACCGCTCAACTCGTCCTAACTCGTTTTTTTTTGCGACAGTAACGGGCTGACCCGGGTTGAACCGGGTTGTTAGCAGGTTAGATCGGCCTGATAAACACCTTTACTCTAAATACAACCAGTCCAACTGTCGTATACATAGCATGTCTAAAAATGCAGAAAACAAGGATAGGAAGGAGGAAAACAGGGTTGTGGACGCCGTGCAGCTACCTTGTAATCTCCGGTAAGTTTGAAAATGCTGAGGACCCTCACTCTGCCGCTCGGGCACCTGGATCTGCACATAAGGTGCAGAGAGTAACGTGAGTATGCCAACTTAGTAAGTAACTAAAGTAAATAAGGTCTGAGTGCAGTGACTAGCAGTTACGAATCATATATAAGAGTGTACAACAGAGTATCAAATCAAACTCAATAGTTTAAAAGCCAGTAACTTTGTAAAAAGTTTAGTTACGATTGAAATACTTTGAAATCATTTACTTAGCAATTTTCAACATAGGATCATTATAAAAGAAAAGTGAAAATCAACAAAAGTATCATAAAAGGGCTCATCGCGCATGATATCAATCAGATATATAGTCTGTCGGTCACTCGTGACTCAACTCTTTTTACACAGTACTCATACTCAGCACTCTCGCTTAATAATATCTCATAATAGTAATAATCATAATAAACATTGTGGCGTGCAACCCGATCCATAATTTATAGTTGACTACGCTCACTGGGGATGTACAGACTCTAGGGGGGATCGTACAGAGCAAATGTCATATCGTTGCGGCATGCAGCACGATCCAATATATATATTACTGCGACGTGCAGCCCGATCCATATAATAATGCTGTGGCATGTATACTGATCCATTATATATACATATATTATTGATGCGGCATGCAGCCCGATCCTATATATCTATATATATATATATATATATATATATATATATATATATATATATAATCACCATTAGGTCCTCAACCTTTCTCTGTCATTATCCTTACAGCCCCTCAGGAATAACCGTGGAAATCAGGAAAACTCAGCCCAAATAGTTTTTCACATTTTAAGAAGTAGGGTGATAAAAACCAGGTTTAAACAATAAACAGGTAATACATGACTAAGGATATACTTTCAAACAAATAGAGTGAGGAAAACAGTAAAAATGCTCCTAAGGGTCTGTGACGACCCAAAGGGTCATCACCTGTTTTCCTCACTTGTTCCGCACTTCCGAGGCCTTAAAAACCATATTCTATGTTGCCTCGATTTACGTGCATGATCCGGGCATGTAGCCGGAAAGTTTTTGTGATAGAATATGTGAATTCTATGAGAAAATTGAAGAAAATGATATTAATATTGATATGGTTGACTTCGGTCAACATTTTTTGTAAACGGACCCGGACCCGAGATCGAACTGTCCCGGAAGGTCCGTAGGAAAATATGGGACTCGGACATGCGCCCGGAGTCAAATTTTGAGGCCTAGAACCTAAGTTATGGATTTTGCTATTAAATTGTTTTTGCTGGAATTATTAAAGGAAAATGAATTAAATGACCTTGGTATCGGGCTCGTATTTTGGTTCCGACGCCCGATACAAGTCTTAAATAATATATATGTGCTTTCTGCAAAGTTTGGTGACATTTGGATGTCGTTTGATGTGTTTTGAACCTTGAGTTCCAAATTTGAAAGTTTTGAAACTAACAGAGAGATAATCATGAACTTGAGGCTTGATTTGATGAAAACGATGTTGTGAGCACGTGATTTTTGCCTAACATGAATTATTCCCACAAAATCAAAACAAAAATTGTCTATTTTATGGTGTGTATTTTTTGTAAATTTTCGTGTTATTTTCGGTATTTGTTTGCATTCGTATATGCGTGATTATATGTGTTTAAATTAATAAAAATACAAAAAATATATCGTGTTTACATTTTTATCTAACTTTGAAATTGCCAGTAATTAATTTTATCTAAAAATCACAAAAAAAAAAAGTAATTCATCTTTTTACATTTTTAGCATTTAAATGCTTAATTGTGTAATTTATTCTAATTGATAGTCAATTGTGTCTTTTAATTGTTAGTAGAAATTAATTAATATTTTGTAAATCATTTTTTTATTTTTGTTTTGTAATTAGAATATTATTTTTTTATAAATTTGGAACTAATTTAAAGAGAGAGAAGAATTAAAAGAGAAGAAAGGCCACTGGGCCATCCATTCTTGGCCAAAATCCAGGCCCAGACGCCCAACCCAATCCAAAATACCCGGTCTGCCCAATACCCAAATGACCCAATCCCACTTAACCCAAAAATGGCCCCGTTTGGTTACGTCTTTTGATCTCAGCCGTTGGATTCTTTTGATCCAACGGTTGAAATCATTTCTTGTATTTTAATTACCCAACCCCTCTCCCCCCCCCAAACCCTAATTCACATTCATTTTTCGTCTCCCTCAGAGAACAAAATATAACGCCGCCGCTGCCCACCGTCCGCCGCCGCCGGAAATCGCCTCACGGCGGTTCCGGTAGGCCAAACCCCTCCATTTTTACACCAAATCTTCCCCTCACCTCCCCCAGCATGAATCCATGAACGGTTTATCTCGAATCAAGCTTGAGATCCTCGAATCTTCAATCGAAGATTCGAGTCTAGACCCAACCTACATCGTTTACCCCCAAACTCATCCCAAACATTCCCCTAGCCTCGCTCACACCCAAACCACCTTTGGTTTTGTTCGAATCTAACCGGAAGCCCAAAAATCCCAAAGCGGCTGTATGAACCCTAAAATTCAAAATTAGGGTCTTCGTTTAAATTCAAGAGAAATTGAAGTCTAATAGAAATTAATTGGGATGTTTTCGTTTGAAAACATCTCAATTAAAGTCCGTTAGACTCCAAATTCAAGTCCAAGCTCAAAACGGCCCGGATTCTGTTTTGGTTTCGATTTTTTTCCTCTCGAGGTATTTCCTTTCTTCTTTCTTTTCCTATTTTACTTGTTTAGTATAGTCGTTTCATAATTTTCATCTGTCGTTAATTTTTCGGATGTTTATTATTTCTTCTCCTTCCCGCAAAGACCTTTTATGTGGTCAATTGCTCTTCTGTTGTTGTTTGTTCGATTGCGTGTGTTATGAAATATGTATTCGCTTCGATTAGCGTCGTCGAATACTTAGTTTCATTTTTCGGCCGAGATTTTTAGAATCACTGTTTTATCAGTTTAATTTATTATCAATGATACATGTTGTGTTTAATTGAATGTTCGTCTAATCTCGTAGAAATTGTTGTGTGAAATCTCGGGCAGTGTTTTGTTTTGCTTGAATTGAACTTTTTCTGTTTGTTGGTTGTTTCTGTGTATTGAGTTAGCTGTTGTTTGTTTGTTTGTTATAACTGATAATTGATTGTGTTAAAGTATCCACAACTAGTTGTATGAGAATGGGTTTAGAACAATGTGGCAGTAAATTGGAATTGGTTTGTTTAATCCTTGAATCACTGTTAGATCAAATTTCAGCTTACCTGTGACTTTAAAATCTGAGTGGAGTTGGGTATAGCTGTTAGTTTACTTAGGAAAATCAGAAAAGCTAATAGTCATGATGCAAGGCACATGGTACAACCTAGTGGAACCTGCTGTACAGCAGGGTATCCCATTAGCACCATGTGTTTAGCATTTTTGTACCAATATCCCATACTTAGACAGGACTTAGTGGTTTAACAGTGAGAATATTATGGGCTGGGCAGAGTTTTATTTTTAATTTGACAATTGAAGTGTCCTGGGAACGTTTCTGTTATAAGTAGAAGGAGGAACACACACATTGACATACAGAGAGACACACTCACTGAAAGCAGAAAAAAACAGATACACATTGAGAACATTTTTGAGAATCTGGAAAACACTAAACTCACAGAGAATGCACTTTTCTTTTCTGGAACATCTGTCCAAAGCAGAATATAGACAGAATACCTGCCTTGTTGCTTCAGTTCTATAAACACCTCCAGTTTTCTTCACTGAATTGGGTTCTGTTTTGGCTCTTTTGTTTTCTGGATTCTTCTTTTGGTTTCAAACTATCTTTGGGATTGTTGTTTGTCTCTGGTTCCTGTTTTAATCTTGGATTTTCTGGTTGGGATTTGCTACTGCTGCGTTGTTGGTTCGTCTTTGATTCTGTTGCTGTTCACTTTGCTGCTACTGATTTCTCTTCCTCCATTTGAACTGTCACATTCCAGGTACACATTTCTTGGGCTTGACTATTCTTGTACCATGATTGAAATGGAAGACCACTTTGAATCTTTGTTTGAAGCCACTGCATAATTGTTAAGTTAAGAACTGTTAGCCAAAAATAGACATCGTACAGTTTCGTCATTAGAAGATTGAGGGTGCATTAGTCTTGTATGTTTACTTAGCTCTTACTCTCATTATGTATGGATTGAAACAAAACTTGCTAGGCTTGTATTTGTAAACTTGGATTATTTTGGATCATTGATAAAAATAGATATCAGTTTTCATTTATGCTCAATTAGTTTCTATATTTCTAGTATACGATTGGATTTGTGTAAGTAAAACTAGCCAATTCGGATTAGGATTCCCTTGGATATTTTACATAGGTAATTTGTTAAAGTTAAGTAGTTTAAGCATGTTCAAGATGTTGGTTCGGTTAAAGTTTAGCTATTAATATAAGATGTTTGGAATCATTTCAAATTTTCTTTTACTTTGATTTTTCTTCTTCTTTTGAGGTCTATTTATGATTAAGCAGGCAAGGATAAGTTAGACAATGCTTTTAGATAACAATGTTAGTTACTTTAATCATATAATTTCGATTTCGTCAATTAATGTCATATTGAGGATAGCGAAATCCAAAGTAGACAACCTCACGTCTAAATAATTAACCAAGACGAATTAATTCTATTTCGTATATTTTGGTCAATTTTCCCATTAGTTCACATCTTTTCATTCAATCCCCGGCCATAAGTCAAAAGCTAGGAAATAACACATCATTTGGTACGATTCTTTAATTGGAAATAATTTTAAGAGATATCCTGTTAAATAATTGATCTTTTTTTAGTTTAGTTTTACAATGGTTTTTAATCGGAATAGTTTCAAGTAAATAATCCGGATACTTTTATATATTCATCTATCTGTCAAAAGTCCGAATCTATGTTGTAATTAGTCTTTCTTTTGGTATGGTCTCAAATTAATAAGCGGTTTTTAAGGTTTAACTAGAGCATCTAATTTATGAGCATATTAAAATCAGATAATTTTTAGCCATTTATAATAATTGAAGCGACCGTGCTAGAACCACGGGATCCGGGGGTGCCTAACACCTTCCCTCGGGTCAACATAATTCCTTACTTAGAATTTCTGGTTCGCAGACTTCATTTGGAAAGTCGAAATTTCCTCGATTCGGGACTTAAATAAATTGGTGACTTGGTACACCTTAATTTATTCCAAGTGGCGACTCTGAAATAAATGGAATAATCCCGTTTCGAATATTGTCACTTAAATTGGAAAAACTCCTTACGCTTCTATCCCCGGGTAGCGGGCGCGCCAAAAGGAGGTGTGACAGCTCTGGCGACTCTACTGGGGAAACAAACCTAGAACCACTGGTTCAGGGTTTAAGAATTCGAGCTTTGAATAATTATTGTATTTGGCTTATTTATTATCTGATTTTATTACATGTTTAAATTCAATATGCTAAATGTTGCTTTTACCGCTTTGATATTTTGTGAACTGTATATAAATTGTGCCGATACCCATTTTTTTTCTCTTCTGAGTCTTTTGAAATACAATACCGGACATTTGCTGGACAGCCCGTTTTTCTCAAGATAGCTGTGGTGCTTGGCACCTGGTGAAGGATTTTGTAGTCACACATGTTTAGGCGGAGAATTTTGTCAATTAAGCCGGAAAGCCATGCTACCGGTGCACTGACACTCTTCGGCTCGAGTTGTCCGCTCGAGTTAAAGCCAGTCTAGACACTTTTTCCAATGGGATGATGACTTAAAATAACAAAACCTTATGCCGGATCCCCGATCGGAACGTTTATTTGCATCATGTGCATATTTGACTTAGGAGGCTCAACACAGGGGTTGGGCTTGTCTAGGGCAGGTGTACCTGAAACAAAAGACCAACTTGTTGCATCTTTCTGTGTGCATTTATTTGTTTCGATCTTACATGCCGACCGGTTTGTTAAAAAGAGAGGAAGAAGTGGAAAACGTCAGGGTATAGAGTCAAAAAATAGTTTTAGGGAAAATAGTTAGTTCTTTGAAAATAAATTTTGAAAAAATGCAAAAAAAAAATTCCAAATAAATTTTCTTAATTTTACGAAAATAGTTAGTTCTTTAAAAATAAATTTTGAAAAATGCAAAAAAATTCCAAATAAATTTTCTTAATTTTACGAAAATAGTTTAGTTTCTTTGAAAATAATTTTGAAAAAAAATGCAAAAAATTCCAAATAAATTTTCTCAGTTCCTTTGAAAATAATTTCTTTTAGAAATGCTGTTTAAAAATAGTTTGTTTTCTTTTCTTAAAATGATTTAGTTCCTTTATTTTCGAACTACGCAAGTTTGATTCTCACCAAACATGAGATACGTAGGCAACCCATATCGGGCTCAACTAACACTGATTTTTTTGAAGAAAAACAATAATAAAATATTAGAATTAGGATTTTTTGTCTTTAGTCGAGAGTTAGGAAATTTTGCAAAAATAGCCAAACGCCTCAAAAGGGGCGCCGGAGGACTAATTTCGCAAAACGGAATATAGACATCACACTGGTATCCTGTTATACAGCCTTCAAATCTTCTTCAAGTGCTGAAAGGCCGTATTAACAAGATTCATTTTTTTATATATATAATAAAAAAAAATTTGAAAAAAAAAAAATCTTAAGTTCATTTTTATCTTTTCTAGGATCAGCATGACTTCCTCGCAACGAATCGACCAGAAAAGGGCGAGAGACGAAATGCCACCCATGTTCATGGTCCAGGACAAGACTCCAGATCGGCTCTGTAAATGGTGGACTAGTTTTTCGGCTTGGGAAAGAAATCAAGTTCACAAGCACCTCAAGTTTCTTCCGGACATCATGATGATAAAACCGGACAAAAATGTGATCAGAGCTTTAGTGAGTTTTTGGGACTCAACAAGCAATGTGTTCAGATTCCGGGATTGCGAAATGACACCTACTTTGGAAGAATTGGGCGGACTCACAGGACTCGGAAGAGGTTTGCACAAGATGAGACCTGCAGCTCCTAGGCAGATGGGTGTGAATAATTTCTTGAAAAAGTTATGTCTCCGGCGGGTTCCCATGGGTTGTTTGGAGAACGGTTGGGTGCCATTGGATTATCTCTACGACAGATTTGGTGATAAGAAAGGGTTTGAGAAATTCTCAAACGCTGAATTTGTTAACCAGTTGAATTATGACGCTTGGGGAGATTTAAGAATCTATGCCTTTATGATCGCTTTTTTGGGAACCATGGTTTTTCCCGAACGTGGCGGACGCATCAGAATCCGTTTGGATGCGGTGGTCTCATATCTACAGAGTAACGAGGAACACACTGTTCTTCCGATGATACTAGGAGACATTTTCCGGGCCCTAACTCGGTGCCAAGAAGGACAAGATTATTTTGAAGGTTGCAATATCTTATTACAAATGTGGTTTATAGAACATCTCTATTATCACCCAATTGTGATAGACTTCAAAGCAGATTGGCTGAATTATATTCGCTGTCATACAAACAGAGCCGCCCGTTGTAACCTTCCGGAAGACTTGAGGACTTGGCAAGAACTTCTCAACTCTTTGAGAGCAGATCAACTTACCTGGAATTATTATTGGTTCCCTTCCGCCAAAATCATGCATATGTCGACATACCGCCCATTCTACATACTAATGGGTTTCAGGGGCTTCCAACCATATGCCCCGCTACGTGTCATGCGGCAGTTGGGTAGAGAACAGAAAAGGCCCCCAATTGAGGATATGCGACCATTTATATGGGAATTCGTGACGGAGGAGACCCCGAGGGAGACTTATGCACAGAAGGTATGGTTCGGTAGTCGACTCTCCGACATCGACGAAATGGTTGCCGATCGAGAACGGGGAGAAGTGAGTCTCGCATATCTCGAATGGTTCCACAACCAATCAATGCCAGAGCAAAGGTCAGAAAGGTCAGTGAAGTATGCCGTAGATTGGGAGAAAGAGGTAGAAGCCGGAGTAAGGGAGGCTAAGCATGAGACAGCGCAAGATTTCCAATCTTGCATGAACACTTTAAAAGAAGACAAGGGAATTCTGGAAGCTGCCATGGACATACAACAGGCTGATTTTGATCGGGAAAGGGCCGGTTGGGAGCAGGAAAGAGAAGCACTCCGAACTCAAATTCAAGAGATACAATTGGCCGCAGAAAGGTCAAGGAGGAGTCGGAATGATCAGATGCTGATAAACGATTTGGAAAGGAAAGCCTTTGAACACCAAGAAGACTTGGAGAAGGCAAAAGCGGCTTTGGTTGCGGTCCGGACAAAATGGAAGAGAGCGGCCCACCAAGAAGCACTCCGTCTACAACAAGTAGAGAAAGACTATGATGCAATCATCATTGATTTAAGAAAAGCAAATGCCGCTCTTAGAGAGCAAACTCTCAGGCAAGTCCGGGATGCCAAAGCAGATAGAGACCGTTGTCACAACTTGATGGCACGGATGGAAAGACAAATAGATAGGCTCTTGGACCATGTCTCCGGCAACTCTCAAGTATTAGGGGCAAAGAACAGGCACATAGGGCAGCTGCTCAGAGAAAAAGACATGATCAGGACCAGGATCAATGAGATCGGGCCCTACATCACTATGAGGTGTTTGACCTGCGAACGAGTACCTCGGCCTGCCCTCTTCTCTTCAATCATGGAATGTGTTCACCAAGTCATGGCAGAATTGGGGAGTATACAGAAAGATCTTACACCAAGAACTGCAGCGAGGCCAAACAACGCCCCCCGGGCGCAAAGATTCGAGGCGTTGGAACATGCTTAGAAGAGTCTGTTATTTTAGAGTCTGTTTGTCCTTTTAAAAGTTTTTCTCCATTGTTGTCATTTTGCAAGTGTTTCAAGTTTGAAGTTTGTTGAAATAAAATTCATGAACATTTCATTCATATCTTATGTCTATTGTATCCGAACTACGCCCGGTCTGATTCATGCGGGGACATGATACGTAGGCAATCCACATAAGATTCGACCATCACTAAAAATAATAATAATAAAAAAAAAATAATAATAATAAAAAAATAATAAAAATAAAAAAAGGGGGGAAAGGTTAAAAAAAAAGAAGATTGATAAAGGATGAAAGCGAAGGAAAATACAAACCGGAATGACGCATCGCAAACGAATACATGTAGCAACATCATCACTTGTATAAGTGCATCACACCCAACGTGAGATTACTTATCTGTTATGTTGTTTCAGACTAACCGTTTGTTTTCCAAACTCCAGGTTTTAGTACTAAGTGGTTGATTTTGTGGTAATTTGGCACCACATTCGTACTTCACAAGGTCCAAAGGAAAAGTTCGGCAGCCTGAAAGTACTCATCCCTATTTCACTACGTCAAAAAAGGGTGCCAACACGTCTTCAGAAATGCCCTTAGCAACCATTCCCGTTTCAGAAGAAAGCTCTTTGACAACCATCCCGGCTACTGAGTCGGCAACTTTGGAGGAGAATAGAATTTTGCGTTGCCGCATGCTCGAGATGTTGGACGATTGGAACAACGGGAAAGAGCCCCCGAGTCTGATCCCTGGGTTCCCTGAAATTCTTTCTTAGATCAAGTGGAATTTCCAATACCCCCATCAATTACCCGCCTACTCTGTTTGGGTATTCTATTGCTACAACCCTCTCCGAATCACCCTCCACCTCCCATCCTCGGGTGACACCATATGATACATCCGCAAGAACGTTGGTTGAGTTGCCAGTTCCAGTCCCAACGCATCCCACCGCACATGCTCCTTTCTTCGACTCCGCATCCTTTACATTCCCGGCACCACCGCTTACACGGGACCATACCCAGGTTGCAGCCAATATATATCCTCAACCACCTCGATATGAGTTTCTACCAAGCCAAAATCCAAAGGCTCCCGAGCAGGATGAGATGGCAAAAAGAATGAGGAGTTTGGAACAGAGCTTGAAAAACATGCAAGGTCTAGGCGGACAGAAGAGTGTTTCATACGCAGATTTGTGCATGTTCCCACATGTCTGTTTGCCCTCAGGCTTTAAGACGCCGAAGTTCGAAAAGTATGACGGGCATGGCGACCCTATTGCTCATCTAAAGAAAAAGTTCAAAAAGTTTGACGGGCATGGCGACCCTATTGCTCATCTAAAGAAATACTGCAATCAATTGCGAGGTGCCGATGGCATGGAAGAATTGCTGATGGCATATTTCGGAGAAAGCTTGATCGGGATAGCCTCGGAATGGTACATGGATCAAGACATATCTCGATGGCACATTTGGGACAATTTGGCCAGAGATTTTGTGAAACAGTTCCAGTACAACATTGACATTGCGCCAGACAAGAATTCTTTATCGAACTTAAAGAAGAAACCCTCAGAAAGCTTCAGAGAATATGCTATCAAATGGCGAGAGCAAGCATCCAGGGTGAAACCCCCTATGGACGAAATAGAAATGGTCACTACTTTCCTCCGGGCTCAGGAACCAGACTATTTCCAGAACATGCTCTCAGCAATGGGAAAGCCTTTCGCAGAGGCGATCAAGATTGGGGAAATGGTAGAAAATGGTTTAAAGACGGGAAGGATTTTGAGTCAGGCAGCCATTCGAGCGACTTCCCAAGCAATCCAAGGAGGGTCTGGAGGAATATCAAAGGGTAGGATGAAAGAGGAAACATCCATGGCAACTTCGGGTGATAGAAGACACCACACTCCTAGACCTTTCTTTTCAGAAAGAACCCCCAGCATTATTACTCTGCTCAGGAAATAGCCTATATCCCTCAACCGTACGCGGTCATGAATGCTCAACCTTTTGCGCAACCGCAACAGCATGTCAGTAGAAACCAAGCTCTATTTCCAAGAAATCAGCCTCCCCACCAGAACCACTATAATCCCCGACCTCCGCAGAATAACTTCCGTCCTTGGGAACAGCCAAAGAAATCAAACTTTACCCCAATTGGTGACTCTTACTCTAATCTATTCCCGAAGCTTGTCCAAATGGGTCTACTGCAGCCGGTTCCTCAGAATAGACAAAACCCGGCAGCGCCTTCCTACAAAGCTGGTGTCAGATGTGCATATCATTCAGAGGCAGAGGGCCACCATACTAATGACTGTTGGACTTTGAAACAAGCGATGGAGAATTTAATAGAGCAAGGGAAAATTGTGTTGAAGGATGAGGATGTCCCAAATGTGACTAATAATCCGCTGCCTGCTCATAATAACGGGCCGATAGTTGGGATGATTTGTGAAGACGAAGAATTCGATCCAGCACTCAAGGCCATAATTGCTATTGCTGACGTGAAAAGGAAGCCCAAGGCGGCCCCGAAACAAGAGAAGGGGGAAAAGAAGAGTAAAATCACTGAGTTAGAACCAGAAAGGGAAATTGGTGCACCTAAGCAAGCCTATGTGGCATGGGGGGCGATTAAAACACCACGGCTGAATGAGCCAATGTTTGTTGGACGCGTACCGCAAAAGCTTAAGGACCGTCAAGAGAAAGATAATGAGGATTCCATGACTGAAGAGGGTGAAGGAAAACATGAGGCAAAACTCTGCAATGCCCACATGGTCGAGCCAGGGAAAGGGACTATCACCGTTGAGATGGGATCAGACACTAAACTCCCAAACCGAAAGGCTAGGCCATTCCCGATCAGGCGGAAGCCCGGTAAACTTGTCCTGCCGCATTTTTCTGCATCCAGAATTATTTTAGGGTGTAAATTGGATTTTTCTTTTAGTTTTTGTTTTTAAATTTCCGAATGTGAACCCTGTTTTATCCTTTCGATTCCAAGAAATGAAATTAATATTTCATCGTCCGTTTCCTTTTCTTTTGTTATTTGTTATTCTTTCAAATTTGTTTTAGTTTTCTTTTTCTCTTTAGCTCAAATCATGCAGCTTTAAATAACATGACATGCTTGCGGACTTCATGCCTAGATCCTAAAACGCTGTCAGACTTCAGAATAATGAATCAAGAGTTGAAATGCACAAAAGTTTATTTTTGAGGAAATGAAACAATGAATTGGAATAACTGAAAGAAAATTGGTTCGCATACAAAAGGGTTGTGTTGTACTCATGGAATACCCGAGTAATTATCTCAACAAAGAATGGCCCATGCTTGCAACAAGAAAGTGCGGCCCAGGAATCTTGAAATAGAACAACCGACGTTGAGGCGCGTTCCTCCTCATTACTAAGAGACAAAAGGAAAATTGGCTCCTAATTGGAAGGATCCATACATCATCCAAAAAATATCACTGAGAGGGACACTGTATCTGGGAGACATTGAAGGAAATAATCTTGAAATGGCAGTCAATACAGATACAGTATAAAGGTACTATGTCAGGACCTCCTGCGACGTGGGCTTTTGTGTAATTGAGATGACGAAGGCTTTCTTTCTTACTACCCCAAACATTATAAATCCTTTGTAAAACCCTTTGAGCTGGTTACCTTTCTTTGGCTACCCTCTTTGGAATCCAAATCAAAAAAAAAAAAAAAACCGAAAAATAAAATAAAATAAAAACAAAAATTATCACCACCTGAACTACGTTCTGACTTGATTCCGAAAGGATACGTAGGCAACCTCCACTTGAGGTTCAGTCACACCAAAACAAAAATCCCAATTTCCCCAAAAATTGAAGCTGGGGCAGATGATATGACGGTTCAGTTTAGATCCGTCAAGATGATTCCAGAGTTGTAATTCCATTCAAATTCCTTTTTACCCAAAAACCTTGTTCAAGTCCTTCAGATCAATTGGCAAAGGCAAGGAAGTGAAAAATGTCATTGACGGAAATCTGACACAGCCTGAAATGAGAGAAACAAAATGAGAGAGTCTTATCGGTGAAAACCTTCGGGCACCATAAGGCGATGGCAGTTGGAGAAGCTAAAAATGAGAGAGTCCGTTTAGTGAAAACTTGCGAAGAGCACTATCGGGCGACAGTGAGAAGAGAAATGAGAAAGGTCGATTGGCAAAAACCCGCAAAGGGCGTCGCCGACCAAAAAGAAGACATCCCTTCGCTAAGAGAATTTTGGCAAGGATCCCTGGTTTGAAATTGCGAATCAATGGGTTCATAAGAAGTTGGAAAGTTTATGTGGGTCAGGCGTCCAGTCCAAGAAGCATGTCATGTTTATTTGGAGTCAGCATGCATCCCAGATAAGTCCTTCTTTTCCCCGAAAGGGACGCTTCTCTTTAAACTCATTTTCTTGTTTTTTTTTATAGTTATTCTTTGAATCCCTTTCGGTTTAATTTTAATTCTGAAACTATTACAAAGAAAGGCGGCAGGACCGGTTTTACAAGACTCCGTCTGGTAAAAAAAAAAAAAGAGTTGAAGAAAGATACCCAGCTTCAGTGGTGTATTGATACAATCCCCGATTTGATCGTAATGATCAATTGTTTCCAAAGGAATGAATGTTAGGAAGAAAATGGAAATCAAAGGCTAAGGTCTTAGAAGAAACGGAATGAGGCAGAAAGACAGAGCCCACACAGGCGACTCCTCAAAGAATCTCGAGTTTGAATCCGGACAGTTTGAAGGGAAGTCACCCCCAAAGACAATTGGTAGAAAAGTTCTCAATGGAAATGGGGCAAGGGTCAAGTAATGAAGATAATCAAGGCCACAAAGTCAACAACTTTTTCAACTAATAAAATGTTCTTTGTTGAAAGCAGATCTTTTTAATTGTGCAAGAAAAATGTACAACTCAAAGAAGTGAAGCACTCAAGCATTGAAATGGATTTGGAAACAAGGAAAGCGCATAAAAAGGGAAGTTTCTTTTCAAAAGCTTTATCTTATGCATCTGTTAATGATTAAAAAAAAATACCTAAAAGAAGGCCCAAAAGGAAGAATAAAGACAAGTGAGGCTTGCTCAGTTGGTAAGCACCTCTACCTACGACCGTTAGGTCCTGGGTTCGAGTCACCATGGAGAGAAAGTGTGGAAACACTATAGATCCTCCTAATTTGGGAGGGGTAAAAAAAGAAAAAAAAGAAAAAAAAAAGGAAGAATAAAAGAAAAGAAAATGAAAACTCCAAAAAAGAGAATCAAATCATATCAGTCCAATATCTATTTGGACCCCGGTCAGAAAAACCGAGGGTCTTTCCGGCTCTAAAGCCGTGAAACTTTTATCCCCGGTCAAAAAAACCGAGGATCTCCCAGTCAGAAAACTGCGGAGCCATTTACTTTAACCCCGGCCAAAAAACCGAGGATCTGACGGCCAAAAAACCGTTAGATATTGTTTGAATTCCGGCCAGAAAGCCGTGAAACTTTTATCCCGGTCAGAAAACCGAGGATCTCCCAGTCAGAAAAACTGCGGAGCCATTTACTTTTACCCCGGCCAAAAAACCGAGGATCTGACGGCCAAAAAACCGTTAGATATTGTTTGAATTCCGGCCAGAAAGCCGTGAAACTCTTATCCCCGGTCAGAAAACCGAGGATCTCCCAGTCAGAAAACTGCGGAGCCATTTACTTTTACCCCGGCCAAAAAACCGAGGATCTGACGGCCAAAAAACCGTTAGATATTGTTTGAATTCCGGCCAGAAAGCCGTGAAACTTTTATCCCGGTCGGAAAACCGAGGATCTCCCAGTCAGAAAACTGCGGAGCCATTTACTTTTACCCCGGCCAAAAAACCGAGGATCTGACGGCCAAAAAACCGTTAGATATTGTTTGAATTCCGGCCAAAAAGCCGTGAAACTTTTATCCCCGGTCAGAAAACCGAGGATCTCCTAGTCAAAAAGCTGCGGAGCCATTTACTTTAACCCCGCCAAAAACCGAGGGTCTGGCATCCAAAAACCGTTAGACATTGTTTGAATTCCGGCCAGAAAGCTGTGAAACTTTTATCCCCGGTCAGAAAACCGAGGATCTCCCAGTCAGAAAACTGCGGAGCCATTTACTTTTACCCCGGCCAAAAAACCGGTCAGAAAAACCGAGGGTCTTTCCGGCCAGAAAGCCGCGAAACTTTTATCCCCGGTCAGAAAACCAAGGATCTCCCCAGTCAAAAAACTGCGGAGCCATTTACTTTTACCCCGGCCAAAAACCGAGGATCTGACGGCCGAAAAACCGTTAGATATTGTTCGAATTCCGGCCAGAAAGCCGTGAAACTTTTTTTTCCCCGGTAAGAAAACCGAGGATCTCCCAGTCAGAAAACTGTGGAGCTATTTACTTTTACCCCGGCCAAAAAATCGAGGATCCGACGGCCAAAAACCGTTAGATATTGTTTGAATTCCGGCCAGAAAGCCGTGAAACTTTTATCCCGGTCAGAAAACCGAGGATCTCCCAGTCAGAAAACCGCGGAGCCATTTACTTTTACCCCGGCCAAAAAACCGAGGATCTGACGGCCAAAAAACCGTTAGATATTGTTTGAATTCCAGCCAGAAAGCCGTGAAACTTTTATCCCCGGTCAGAAAATCGAGGATCTCCCAGTCAAAAAACTGCGGAGCCATTTACTTTAACCCGGCCAAAAACCGAGGGTCTGACAGCCAAAAAACCGTTAGACATTGTTTGAATTCCGGCCAGAAAGCCGTGAAACTTTTTATCCCCGGTCAGAAAACCGAGGATCTCCCAGTCAGAAAACTCTGGAGCCATTTACTTTAACCCCGGCCAAAAAACCGAGGATCTGACGGCCAAAAAACCGTTAGATAATGTTTGAATTCCGGCCAGAAAGCCGCGAAACTCTTATCCCCGGTCAGAAAACCGAGGATCTCCCAGTCAGAAAACTGCGGAGTCATTTACTTTTACCCCGGCCAAAAAACCGAGGATCTGACGGCCAAAAAACCGTTAGATGTTGTTTGAATTCCGGCCAGAAAGCCGCGAAACTTTCATCCCCGGCCAGAAAACCGAGGATCTCCCCAGTCAAAAACTGCGGAACCATTTACTTTTACCCCGGCCAAAAAACCGAGGATCTGACGGCCAAAAAACCGTTAGATATTGTTTGAATTCCGGCCAGAAAGCCGTGAAACTTTTATCCCGGTCAGAAAACCGAGGATCTCCCCGGTCGAGAAAACTGCGGAGCCATTTACTTTAACCCGGCCAAAAAACCGAGGATCCGATGGCCAAAAACCGTTAGATATTGTTTGAATTCCGGCCGAAAGCCGTGAAACTTTTATCCCGGTCAGAAAACCGAGGATCTCCCCAGTCAAAAAACTGCGGAGCCATTTACTTTTACCCCGGCCAAAAAACCGAGGATCCGACGGCCAAAAAACCGTTAGATATTGTTTGAATTCCGGCCAGAAAGCCGTGAAACTTTTATCCCCGGTCAGAAAACCGAGGATCTCCCAGTCAGAAAACTGCGGAGCCATTTACTTTTACCCCGGCAAAAAATCGAGGGTCTTGCAGTTAAAAAAAAAAAAAAAACCGCTCGACATTGTTTGAATTCCCGCCAGAAAGCCGTGAAACTCTTCTTCAAAATCCCGGCCAGAAAGCCGTGGAACGTTTATTTTTGAGACTGTGATTTTCTTACCCAATACCAAAGAGTCTTTTTCGCTTTCTGTGTCACAACTAACTCACGAAATTTTCCTAGGAAAACTGGGGAAGAAAAATTTCGTTCGTTTGTTTGTTTTGTTGTCTGAATAGGTTTGACCTCGGGACGCAAGGATCGAGATAACCTACAATTGGAACATCAATCCAGAGTGAAGAAAAGAAGAAAAGAACCAAAAGAAAAGAGTTCAAACGTTGGAGTAAACAAAGGCGCGGAATGCTCAGAAGATGATTGAAGTAACAAGCTCTGCCGACTCTGTTTCACTCAATGTTACAGAAATAAGCAAGCACGTACAGCTCGTTGAGCATCAAGATTCAGATCGAGGTCTACAGCAAATCAGATAAGATTCAAGATCAAGTTTTCAAGAGAATCATAGATAGGAATCTTGTAACTCATAGTTGATAGCATAGCTAGTTCAGCTTTAATTTCTCTTTGGTGTAATAAGGAGGCCAGTAAGCAGTAAGCAGCAACAGCAGCAATGATAGCAACAGTAACAGCAAAGTGTCAGTCCACGGTAGTCCCAGCTACCAAAACTTCCCGAACTACATTGACATGATTCCTGTTTAGCCCAGGATATGTAGGAAGCCTCCCGAAGCAAAGGCTCGGTCAAAATCTTTTAAAATGCTTTACACGGAGTGCTCGAACAGGCAAAAATCGCTCGTATTTGCTCATTATCTTTGCACGAAAACTCTTCGAGTTTACACGCAAAGAGGGGCAGCTGTGAGCACGTAATTTTTGCCTAACATGAATTACTCCCACAAAATCAAAACAAAAATTGTCTATTTTATGGTGTGTATTTTTTGTAAATTTTCGTGTTATTTTTGGTATTTGTTTGCATTCGTATATGCGTGATTATATGTGTTTAAATTAATAAAAATACAAAAAATATATCGTGTTTACATTTTTATCTAACTTTGAAATTGCCAGTAATTAATTTTATCTAAAAATCACAAAAAAAAAGTAATTCATCTTTTTACATTTTTAGCATTTAAATGCTTAATTGTGTAATTTATTCTAGTTGATAATCAATTGTGTCTTTTAATTGGTAGTAGAAATTAATTAATATTTTGTAAATCATTTTTTGATTTTTTTTTTAATTAGAATATTATTTTTTATAAATTTGGAACTAATTTAAAGAGAGAAAAGAATTAAAAGAGAAGAAAGGCCACTGGGCCGTCCATTCTTGGCCAAAATCCAGGCCCAGACGGCCAACCCAATCCAAAATACCCGATCTGCCCAATACCCAAATGACCCAATCCCACTTAACCCAAAAACGGCCTCGTTTGGTTACGTCTTTTGATCTCAGTCGTTGGATTCTTTTGATCCAACGGTTGAAATCATTTCTTGTATTTTAATTACCCAAAACCCCCCCCAAACCCTAATTCACATTCATTTTTCGTCTCCCTCAGAGAACAAAATATAACGCCGCCGCTGCCCACCGTCCGCCGCCGCTGGAAATCGCCTCACGGCGAATCCGGTAGGCCAAACCCCTCCATTTTTACACCAAATCTTCCCCTCACCTCCCCCAGCATGAATCCATGAATGGTTTATCTCGAATCAAGCTTGAGATCCTCGAATCTTCAATCGAAGATTCGAGTCTAGACCCAACCTACACCGTTTACCCCCAAACTCATCCCAAACATTCCCCTAGCCTCGCTCACACCCAAACCACCTTTGGTTTTGTTCGAATCTAACCGGAAGCCCAAAAATCCCAAAGCGGCCGTATGAACCCTAAAATTCAAAGTTATGGTCTTCGTTTAAATTCATGAGAAATTGAAGTCTAATAGAAATTAATTGGGATGTTTTCGTTTGAAAACATCTCAATTAAAGTCCGTTAGACTCCAAATTCAAGTCCAAGCTCAAAACGGCCCGGATTCTGTTTTGGTTTCGATTTTTTTCCTCTCGAGGTATTTCCTTTCTTCTTTCTTTTCCTATTTTACTTGTTTAGTATAGTCGTTTCATAATTTTCATCTGTCGTTAATTTTTCGGATGTTTATTCTTTCTTCTCATTCCCGCAAAGACCTTTTATGTGGTCAATTGCTCTTCTGTTGTTGTTTGTTCGATTGCGTGTGTTATGAAATATGTATTCGCTTCGATTAGCGTCGTCGAATACTTAGTTTCATTTTTCGGCCGAGATTTTTAGAATCACTATTTTATCAGTTTAATTTGTTATCAATGATACATGTTGTGTTTAATTGAATGTTCGTCTAATCTCGTAGAAATTGTTGTGTGAAATCTCGGGCAGTGTTTTGTTTTGCTTGAATTGAACTTTTTCTGTTTGTTGGTTGTTTCTGTGTATTGAGTTAGCTGTTGTTTGTTTGTTATAACTGATAATTGATTGTGTTAAAGGATCCACAACTAGTTGTATGAGAATGGGTTTAGAACAATGTGGCAATAAATTGGAATTGACTTGTTTAATCCTTGAATCATTGTTAGATCAAATTTCAGCTTACCTGTGACTTTAAAATCTGAGTGGAATTGGGTATAGCTGTTAGTTTACTTAGGAAAATCAGAAAAGCTAATAGTCATGATGCAAGGCACATGGTACAACCTAGTGGAACCTGCTGTACAACAGGGTATCCCATTAGCACCATGTGTTTAGCATTTTTGTACCAATATCCCATACTTAGACAGGACTTAGTGGTTTAACAGTGAGAATATTATGGGCTGGGCAGAGTTTTATTTTAAATTTGACAATTGAAGTGTCATGGGAACTTTTCTGTTATAAGTAGAAGGAGGAACACACACATTGACATACAGAGAGACACACTCACTGAAAGCAGAAAAAAAAACAGATACACATTGAGAACATTTTTGAGAATCAGGAAAACACTAAACTCACAAAGAATACACTTTTCTTTTCTGGAACATCTGTCCAAAGCAGAATATAGACAGAATACCTGCCTTGTTGCTTCAGTTCTATAAACACCTCCAGTTTTCTTCACTGAATTGGGTTCTGTTTTGGCTCTTTTGTTTTCTTGATTCTTCTTTTGGTTTCAAACTATCTTTGGGATTGTTGTTTGTCTCTAGTTCCTATTTTTATCTTGGATTTTCTGGTTGGGATTTGCTACTGTTGCGCTGTTGGTTCATCTTGGTTTCTGTTGCTGTTTGTTCTGTTGGAGCTGTTTCTGATTTCTCTTCCTCCATTTGTACTGTCACATTCCAGGTACACATTTCTTGGGCTTGACTATTCTTGTACCATGATTGAAATGGAAGACCACTTTGAATCTTTGTTTGAAGCCACTGCATAAATGGTTTTGTTCTTGTTAAGTTAAGAACTGTTAGCCAAAAATAGACATCGTACAGTTTAGTCATTAGAAGATTGAGGGTGCATTAGTCTTGTATGTTTACTTAGCTCTTACTTTCATTATGTATGGATTGAAACAAAACTTGCTAGGCTTGTATTTGTAAACTTGGATTATTTTGGACCATTGATAAAAATAGATATCAGTTTTCATTTATGCTCAATTAGTTTCTATATTTCCAGTATACGATTGGATTTGTGTAAGTAAAACTAGCCAATTCGGATTAGGATTCCCTTTGATATTTTACATAGGTAATTTTTTAAAGTTAAGTAGTTTAAGCATGTTCAAGATGTTGGTTCGGTTAAAGTTTAGCTATTAATATAAGATGTTTGGAATCATTTCAAATTTTCTTTTACTTTGATTTTTCTTCTTCTTTTGAGGTCTATTTATAATTAAGCAAGCAAGGATAAGTTAGACAATGCTTTTAGATAACAATGTTAGTCACTTTAATCATATAATTTCGATTTCGTCAATTAATGTCATATAGCGAAATCCAAAGTAGACAACCTCACGTCTAAATAATTAACCAAGACGAATTAATTCTATTTCGTATATTTTGGTCAATTTTCCCATTAGTTCACATCTTTTCATTCAATCCCCGGCCATAAGTCAAAAGCTAGGAAATAACACATCATTTGGTACGATTCTTTAATTGGAAATAATTTTAAGAGATATCCTGTTAAATAAATTGATCTTTTTTTAGTTTAGTTTTACAATGGTTTTTAATCGGAATAGTTTCAAGTAAATAATCCGGATACTTTTATATATTCATCTATCTGTCAAAAGTCCGAATCTATGTTGTAATTAGTCTTTCTTTTGGTATGGTCTCAAATTAATAAGCGGTTTTTAAGGTTTAACTAGAGCATATAATTTATGAGCATATTAAAATCAGATAATTTTTAGCCATTTATAATAATTGAAGCTACCGTGCTAGAACCACGGGATCCGGGGGTGCCTAACACCTTCCCTCGGGTCAACAGAATTCCTTACTTAGAATTTCCGGTTCGCAGACTTCATTTGGAAAGTCGAAATTTCCTCGATTCGGGACTTAAATAAACTGGTGACTTGGGACACCTTAATTTATTCCAAGTGGCGACTCTGAAATAAATAGAATAATCCCGTTTCGAATATTGTCACTTAAATTGGAAAACTCCCTTACGCTTCTACCCCCGGGTAGCGGGCGCGCCAAAAGGAGGTGTGACAGATGTTATATTGGCGATGTGATCGCACGAGAAAGTTTGTAATATGTTTTTGATGTTGTGTACTTGTTTGGTTTGGAGCCCGGGGGCTCGGGTAATGATTTGATAGGCCGTTGGAACAATTTCTGAAAAATAACACAGCTGGTTTTTCACCCAGCTGGTGTCTTCGCAAATGCGAAGAATTTATCGCAAATGCGAAGTGGCAGGCCAGGCCAGTGTTCGGAAATGCGAACCCAGTGATCGCAAATGCGATGAATGCCCAGAAGACCTTGGAGTCGCAAATGCGAATTAAACCTCGCAAATGCAAGGCCTTCAGTAATCCGCCTAGGTTCGCAAATGCGAACATATTGTCGCAAATGCGAAGCCCCCAGTGTCCCAGCCCAGTTCGCAAATGCGAACTCTTTCTCGCAATTGCGAGAGCCTCAGACCCAAAATCTGTAGTGTTCGCAATTGCGAACAAATGTTCGCAATTGCGATATCCGCAGCTGTGCAATTTTTTACTTAAACGAATTTTCAGCTCTTTTCTTCATTCTTTCAAAACCCAACACACCACACACGGACCCTCAAGAGCAAATTCACTCCAAAGCACTTGTAAGTCACTTTTTACTTAATTCTTTCAATTCCTAACAACATTAAACATGTTTTTCAATAGAAATCAAAGGTTTTCATGGTAGAAATTCTTATTTTTGGGTAGAACATAGGGTTTTCATGAATTGGGGAATTGGACCTCGAATTGAGGTCCGGATTTGAAACAAATCATATATTTGAACTCGTGAGGGAATGGATAACCGGATTTTGGTCTGAACCCCGAGATCCGACCACGTGGGGCCAGGGGCGTTTTGGGAAATTTTGGGGTAAACTTTAGGAAAACCATTTTTAAGCATTCAAACTAAGTTATATAGTATTTATTAATGTAATGGAATCAATTGTGATTAGATTCGAGCAAGTTGAAAGCGTAAATTCGGGGTAAAGCTATAGTTGAAGGATAATTTGGACTTCAAGGCTAGAGGTAAGTGTTTGTTCTATCCTAGCTTGAGGGAATAGGATTATGTGCTATGTGCTATGTGATCGAGTGCAGGTGTATGGTCTGTGGTGACGAGCATCCATACACTGACGTCTAGCATGACCGTTAATTGTTGTTGATATTCATTGTGAGATGTTTTAAAGATGAGTTATTAAACCCTTGTCGGGTTGTGGAACTGTACACTGTTTTCCCTTGCCGGGACTTATTGTAAAGTGAAATATTGTTTTCCCTTGCCGGGACTTATTGTAAAGTGGATGATTGTTGTGTCCCTTGCCGGGACGGTTCATGATTATTGTTTTCATTCTTTGCCCTTAACTGTGATTGTTATTTGGGTGAGGAAGAGTGATAATGCACGAAGGGTGATGCCGTGCCTTGTTTTACTGTTATTGCATGAAGGTTAATGCCGTGCCTTCTTATTGATTATGCACGAAGGATCATGCCGTGCCTTGTGATATATTATGCACGAAGGGTAATACCGTGCCTTGTTATTGAACCATGCACGAAGGATCATGTCGTTCCATAGGTGTGAGGATGAGAGTAAAAGCACGAAGGG
This sequence comes from Nicotiana noctiflora, assembly GCA_032618575.1. Lineage (NCBI taxonomy): Eukaryota > Viridiplantae > Streptophyta > Magnoliopsida > Solanales > Solanaceae > Nicotiana > Nicotiana noctiflora. Next base: position 18,132 of record JASVEL010000504.1, on the reverse strand, counting down.
TGATGCCGTGCACTTTTATTTGCTTATTTGGTGAGGATGAGAGTAAAAGCACTAAGGGTGATGCCGTGCAACTATTTGCTACTCCTTGTTTGATATTAACTGTTTCCATTATACTCTGTTTTCCATTGTTGACTTAATAATTGTTGTTACCTGTTGAGCTTCCCCCTTATGATATTTCTTGTTGGATTTTGTTTACTTGATATCTCTTGTTATCTTGTGGTGTACATATGTATATAGAACTGCACATGTTTATGTGAGTGTCTGGTCCTAGGCTTGTCACTACTTCGCCGGGATAGGCCAGGCACTTACCAGCACATGGGGTCGGATTGTGCTGATACTGCACATCTGTGTGTTTTTGCACAGGTCCAGGTTTTGATCAGGAGCAGCAGCAGTAGAGTCTTGCATGGGAGTTGAGCATTTCGAGTCTGAGGTAGCTTGCAGGCGTCCGCAGGCCCGTCGCCTCTTCCACTTATTTATATTATTTGTTGTGGTCTCATTATTCCGAGACAAACAGATTTATGTTATTTTCCTTCAGACCTTTATGTGTAGTATTCAGTAGTGGTTCGTGAGTTGGTGACTCCACATCCTGGGTAGAGGATTTCAGTAGCGTTTTACCTTGGTATTACTTATTTCTATTTTGAAAGTCTTCCGCACTTATTTAAATAATGTTATCGTTCTTGTTGATAAAAATGGGTATGAAATAATGATAAAAATAGGAGAATGTTGAATGTAGTGGCTTGCCTAGCTACCACGAGTAGGCGCCATCACGATCCCGATGTTGGAGGAAAATCCGGGTCGTGACAAGTTGGTATCAGAGCTCTAGGTTACATAGGTCTCACCACTCATGAACAAGCTTAGTAGAGTTTGAGAGGTAGGTACGGAGATGTCTGTACTTGTCCTCCAGAGTCTATTGAGTTAAGTAAGAGTCTCTCATTTGCTCCTTCTTGTCGTGCGATTTGTTCCTCAAATACCGATTGAATTTCTACTATATTCTTTCGCAGATGGTGAGGACATGCGTTTCTTCGTCCGCTGATTAGCAGCCTGTGCCCCAAGCAGCTCCCGTCAGGGGCAGGGGCCGAGGTCGTATCGTAGGCCATAGTAGGAGAAGAGCTCAGCCCTCGGCAGCTATTCTAGAGGTGGAGCCTCAGATTGAGACTGGCGAGGAGGTTCCAGTCCTAGCAGCTCCAATGGGCCCAGCTCGGGTCCCGGGAGAGGCTTTATTTACCCCGGATCTTCGGGAGGCTCTGGTCAGGATAGCGGGATTTATGGACAGCGTTGCCAGAGCAGGCTTATTACTAGCTGCACCAGCCGCTTCTCAGTCTAGAGGAGGGGCCCAGAATCCTGTTGCACGTACTCCGGAGCCAGTAGCTCCTCAGCCTCAGGCACCAGTGGTTCAGCCAGCTGTGGCCACTCAGTCAGGTACCACAGCTCCCGCCGGAGATGGAGCACCAATGACTTCTGATTCTTTATGGAGACTTGATCGGTTCTCCAAGCTGTTTACCACTACCTTCAGCGGTGCCACATCAGAGGATCCTCAGGATTTCTTATTCAGTTGCCATGAGATTCTCAAGACTATGGGGATAGTGGAGTCCAATGGAGTTGACTTCTGTATATTCAGGCTTTCAGGATCCGCCAAGACTTGGTGGAGAGATTATTGTTTGACTTGACCAGCACGGTCCCCGGCTTTATCATGGGATCAGTTTGCAGAATTATTTTTGGAGAAGTTTCTCCCTGTTACATAGCGGGATGCACTTCGGAGGCAGTTTGAGCGCCTCCAGCAGGGTACTATGACTTTCACTCAGTATGAGACGAGATTTGTTATCCCGGCGCGTCATGCGGTGGTGATACTCCCCACAGAGCGGGAGAGGGTCCGCAGGTTCATAGATGGGCTTAATCATCCGATTAGACGTTAGATGGCTACGGGAGTAGGGAGTGATATATCTTTTCAGGAGGCAGCTAATGTAGCACGTAGAGTTGAGATGGCTCTTGCCCGGGGAGGTGGTTATCCTTCAGACAAGAGGCCTCGTCATTCTGGCGGATTTAGTGGTTCTTCTTCTGGAGGCAGGGAATCTTTTGATAGGGGCCAGTCTTCCAGACCATTTCATTCCGCCCTCCAGACTTCACAGGGTGGACCAAGCGATCGTGGGTTTCATGAGCAGTATTCAGATCAGCCTCCCATTAGTTCCCAGCCTCTTCAGAGTGTTCGTGGGGGCCATTCAGGTCGTCAGGGCCAGCAGCCCCATCAGCCTTAATGTTGCTATGGTTGTGGTGACCCGGGTCATCTTGTCAGGTTTTGCCGTCAAGCAATGGGCAACACTCAGCAACGGGGCCCTCGTCCCATGATTCAGGCCCCAGCTAACCCTCAGCCTGCCCAGCCAGCTAGAGGCGGGGGTAGAGATCGTAGAGGTGGAGGTCGAGACCGTAGAGGTAGAGACCGTCCAGCCAGAGGTAGAGGTCAGCCAGTGGATGACCATCCCAGAGATGTAGCTCAGAGGGGAGGTGTTGATCCCCGATTTTATGCCCTACCAACCAGGCCAGAGGTAGAGGCATCAGATGCCGTGATTACAGGTACCATTCTTGTTTGTGACATAGGTGCTTCAGTATTATTTGACCCTGGGTCTACATATTCATATGTGTCTTCCTACTTTGCACCGTATCTGGCCGTGCCTATCTATGCTCTGGATATTCCAGTTTATATGTCTACACCAGTGGGTGACTCCATTGTAGTCGGCCGGGTGCATCGTTTGTGCGTAGTTATTTTTGGAGGTCTTGAGACCCGTGTTGACTTGTTGCTATTAGACATGGTGGATTTCGATGTCATACGGGGGATGGACCGGTTGTCCCCATGCCATGCTATCCTAGATTGTCATGCCAAGACTGTGACCTTGGCCTTGCCAGAATCACCCCGACTAGAGTGGAAAAGTACCTCAAGCCACTCCGTTCGCACGGTTATTTGCTATGTTAAGGCTCGACGCATGGTCGAGAAGGGGTGTCTAGCTTATTTGGCTTATGTTCGTGATTCCAGTGCAGAAGTTCATTCTATCGATTCAGTTCCTATTGTACAGGAGTTTCCCGAGGTTTTCCCTTCAGACCTGCTGGGCATGCCACCCGACAGGGACATTGATTTCTGTATTGATTTGGCACCGGGCACTCAACCCATCTCTATCCCACCCTATCGTATGGCCCCGCCGGAGTTAAAGGAGTTAAAAGATCAGCTGCAAGACCTTCTAGAAAAGGGCTTTATCAGGCCCAGTGTTTCCCCATGGGGAGCACCTGTGTTGTTTGTGAAGAAGAAGGTTGGCTCGATGCGGGTGTGTATTGATTACCGGCAATTCAACAAAGTGACGATAAAGAACAAGTATCCACTGCAGAGGATTGATGATTTGTTTGACCAGCTCCAGGGAGCGAGGGTGCTCTCAAAAATAGACTTGAGGTCGGGCTACCATCAACTGAAGATCAGGGCGGCTGACATTCCTAAGACAGCCTTTCGCACTAGATATGGGCATTATGAATTCTTGGTCTTGTCCTTCGGGTTGGCCAATGCCCAAGCAGCGTTCATGGAGTTGATGAACCGGGTGTTCAGGCCTTATTTGGATCTGTTCGTGATAGTCTTTATAGACGACATCCTGGTATACTCCCGCAGCCAGGAAGAGCACGAGCAACACCTCAGAGTGGTTCTTCAGACTCTGAAGGATAATCGGCTATATGCCAAATTTTCAAAATGTGAGTTCTGGTTGAGTTCGGTAGCATTTCTGGGTCACATTGTATCAGTGGAAGGTATTCAAGTGGACCCAAAGAAGATTGAGGCAGTCCAGAATTGGCCTCGACCAGCTTCAGTGACTGAGATCCGAGTTTCTTGGGATTGGCAGGTTACTACCGTCGATTTGTAGAGGGTTGTTCTTCTATTGCAGCCCCGATGACCAGGTTGACCCAGAAGGGTGTCCAGTTCCAGTGGTCAAGGTGAGTGTGAGGCAAGCTTTCAGAAGCTCAAGACAGCCTTGACTACGGCACCAGTGTCGATACTACCTACGGGTGCAAGGCCTTATACAGTTTACTGTGACGCATCTCGTACAGGGCTTGGAGTTGTATTGATGCAGGATGGTAAGGTTATTGCTTATGCTTCAAGACAGTTGAAAATATATAAGAAAAATTATCCAGTTCATGATCTTGAGTTGGCAACAGTGGTTCATGCCTTAAAAATCCGGAGGCATTATCTATATGGTGTGACGTGTGAGGTGTACACGGATCACAAAAGCCTTCATTACTTGTTCAAGCAAAAGGAGTTGAACTTTATGACAGCGGAGATGGTTAGAATTGATAAAAGACTATGATGTTACTATCTTATATCACCCAGGTAAGGCCAATGTGGTGGCCGATGCATTGAGTAGAAAGTCTACCGGCATGGGTAGTCTTGCATTCATTCCGGTCAGTCAGAGACCATTAGCACTAGATGTCCAGGCCTTAGCCAACCAGTTCGTGAGACTAGACATTTCTGAGCCTAGCAGAGTGTTAGCCTGCACGGTCGCTCGTTCATCTCAATTAGAGCGGATCCGTGAGAGGCAATTTGATGATCCTCATCTGCATGACTTGAGAGATACTGTACAGCGGGGAGCTGCCACGAAGGTTACTCTAGATGATGAGGGAGTATTGAGATTGTAGGGTCGAGAGTTGATCTTAGCGGGGGCCCACAGTTTATGGTATTCTATTCACCCGGGTGCCGCGAAGATGTATCAGGATTTATGGCAGCACTATTGGTGGTGCAGGATGAAGAAAGATATCGTTGCGTATGTCGCTCGGTGTCTAAATTGTCAGCAGGTGAAATATGAGCACCAGAGGCCTGGTGGTGTATTCCAGAGAATCGAAATTCCCGAGTGGAAATGGGAGAGGATCACTATGGACTTCGTTACTGGACTTCCTTTGACTCGGAGGAAATTTGATGCTATTTGGGTCATCGTTGATAGGTTGACCAAGTCAGCACAGTTCATTCCAGTATCTGTCTCCTACTCATCGGAGAGGTTAGCAGAGATTTACATCAGGGAGATTGTTCGTCTTCATGGGGTGCCAGTATCTATCATCTCATATCGGGGTACGCATTTTACCTCGCGGTTCTGGAGAGCGATCTAGCAGGAGTTAGGCACCCAGGTTCAGTTGAGTACAGCTTTTCATCCTCAGACGGACGGCCAAGACGGCCAGTCCGAGAGGACTATTCAGATTCTAGAGGACATGCTTCGAGCCTGTGTCATTGATTTTGGAGGCTCGTGGGACCAGTTTCTACCATTAGCAGAGTTCGCCTACAATAACAGCTACCAGTCTAGCATTCAGATGGCCCCGTATGAGGCGTTGTATGGTAGGCGATGTCGATCTCCAGTCGGATGGTTTGAGCCGGGAGAGGCTCGGTTGTTGGGTACAGACTTAGTTCAGGAGGCCCTAGATAAGGTCAAGACTATTCGGGAGAGATTGTGTTCAGCTCAGTCCGGATAGAAGACTTATGCGGATCGTAAGGTTCGAGATGTAGATTTCATGGTTGGTTATTGGGTATTGCTCCGGGTGTCGCCTATGAAGGGCGTGATGAGGTTCGGGAAGAATGGCAAACTCAGCCCTAGGTATATTGGTCCATTCGAGATTCTGGACCGAGAGGGAGGGGTGGCTTACAGACTAGCTTTTCCACCTAGCTTATCAGTCGTGCATCCAGTTTTCCATGTATCTATGCTTCGGAGGTACCACGGCGATCCCACACATGTGTTAGACTTCAGTATTGTCCAATTGGACAATGATTTATCCTACGAGGAGGAGCCGGTGGCCATTCTAGACCGGCAGGTTCGACAGTTGAGGTCGAAGAGTTTTCCTTCTGTGCATCTTCAGTGGAGAGGTCAGCATCCTGAGGCATCGACCTGGGAGTCCGAGTCTGATATGCGGAGCCGCTACCCACATTTGTTTCCCGACTCAGGTACTTCCTTCTCTTGTCCGTTCGAGGACGAACGGTTGTTTTAGAGGTGGAGGTTGTGACGACCCAAAGGGTCATCACCTGGTTTCATCACTTGTTCCACACTTCCGAGGCCTTGAAAACCTTATTCTATGTTGCCTCGTTTTACGTGGATGATCCGGGCATGTAGCCAGAAAGTTTTTGTGATACTATATGTGAATTCTATGAGAAAATTGAAGAAAAATGATATTAATATTGATATAGTTGACTTCGGTCAACATTTTTGGTAAACGGACCCGGACCCAAGATCGGACGATCCCGGAAGGTCCGTAGGAAAATATGAGACTCGGACATGCGTTCGGAGTCGAATTCTGAGGCCTAGAGCCTAAGTTATGGGTTTTTTTGTTAAATTGTTTTTGCTGGAATTATTAAAGGAAAATGAATTAAATGACCTTGGTATCAGGCTCGTATTTTGTTCCGACGCCCGGTACAAGTCTTAAATATTATATATGTGCTTTCTGCAAAGTTTGGTGACATTTGGATGTCGTTTGATGTGCTTTGAACCTTGAGTTCCAAATTTGAAAGTTTTGAAACTAAAAGAGAGATAATCATGAACTTGAGGCTTGATTTGATGAAAATGATGTTATATTGGCGATGTGATCACACGAGCAAGTTTGTAATATGTTTTTGATGTTGTGTACATGTTTGGTTTGGAGCCCGGGGGGCTCGGGTAAAGATTTGATAGGCCGTTGGAACAATTTCTGAAAAATAACACAGCTATTTTTCACCCAGCTGATGTCTTCGCAAATGCGAAGAATTTATCGCAAATGTGAAGGGGGCAGGCCAGGCCAGTGTTCGCAAATGCGAACCCAGTGATCGCAAATGCGATGAATGGCCAGAAGTCCTTGGGGTCGCAAATGCGAATTAAACCTCGCAAATGTGAGGCCTTCAGTAATCCGCCTAGGTTCGCAAATGCGAACATATTGTCGCAAATGCGAAGCCCCCAGTGTCCCAGCCTAGTTCACAAATGCGAACTCTTTCTCGCAATTGTGAGAGCCTCAGACCCAAAACCTGTAGTGTTCGCAATTGCGAACAAATGTTCGCAATTACGATATCCGCAGTTGTGCAATTCTATACTTAAACGAATTTTTCAGCTCTTTTCTTCATTCTTTCAAAACCCAACACACCACACACGAACCCTCAAGAGAAAATTCACTCCAAAGCACTTGTAAGTCACTTTTTACTTAATTCTTTCAATTTCTAACAATATTAAACATGTTTTTCAATAGAAATCAAAGGTTTTCATGGTAGAAATTCTTGATTTTGGGTAGAACATAGGGTTTTCATGAATTTGGGAATTGGACCTCGAATTGAGGTCCGATTTTGAAACAAATCATATATTTGAACTCGTGAGGGAATGGGTAACCGGATTTTGGTCTGAACCCCGAGTTCCGACCACGTGGGGCCAGGGGCGTTTTGGAAAATTTTAGGGTAAACTTTAGGAAAACCATTTTTAAGCATTCAAACTAAGTTATATAGTATTTATTAATGTAATGGAATCAATTGTGATTAGATTCGAGCAAGTTGAAAGCGGAAATTCGGGTCTATAATTGAAGGATAATGTGGACTTTAAAGCTAGAGGTAAGTGTTTGTTCTATCCTAGCTTGAGTGAATAGGATTATGTGCTATGTGCTATGTGCTATGTGATCGAGTGCGGTGTATGGGCTGTGGTGACGAGCATCCATACACTGGCATCTAGTATGACCGTGAGTCGTTGTTGATATTCATTGTGAGATGTGTTAAAGATGAATTATTGAACCCTTGCCGGGTTGTGGAATTGTACACTGTTTTCCCTTGCCGGGACTTATTGTAAAGTGAAATATTGTTTTCCCTTGCCGGGACTTTGTAACGACCCGGCCCGTCGTTACGGGAATTACCACCCCGTTATCTTGCATTTACATATATTATGCTTTTAGATCAGTATTAGAATATATCGGGTGAGTTAGGAGTGATTTGGATTGAAAACAAAACAAATAGCATGTTTGAAGAAAGCTTGAATATGGAAAGTCAACCAAGAGTTGACTATTGAGTTAGAGTGCTCGGAACCGGATTCTGATGATTCGACTAGTTCCGGGGGATCATTTATGACTTAGGAGAACAATCAGAATTGAATTCGGAGGTTCGGTGTAGTTGTAGGCTTGAATTGGCGAAGATTGAATTTTGGCGAAAATCGGATGGTAGGTGATATTTTGATCCGGGGGTCGGAATGGAATTCCGACAATTTTTGTAGCTTCGTTATGTGATTTTGGATATGTCCGCAAATTTTCAGGTCATTCGGACATCGTTTGATCGGGTTTTGGATTGAATGTTAAATTTGAAAGTTTTGAAGAAACTTAGGCTTGAATCCGTGAGTAAATGGAGATTTTGATGTTTAGTATGGTGTTTTTATGATTGGAACAAGTTCGAATCATGTTTTGGAGTATGTTGGTGGTTTTCGTTGGGGTCCCGGGGGTCTCGGGATGAATCCGGGGGTCCAAACGGACCATTTTTGGAAGAAAAGAGAAGGCTGGTTGCTGTCATAAACGCAGCAGGCTTTTGCTCTCCGCGATCGCGGGGAGGGGGACGCGATCGCGTAGAGCTGGGGGCTAGGCCATCGCGATCGCAGGATCGCCAGTCGCGATCGCGTAGAGTTAGCCGGGTGGCCATCGCGATCGCAGGAGCATCTACGCGATCGCGTAGAAGAGAAATGGGTCCAGGGAAAAATGTGCTACGCGATCGCAGGAAGAGGGACGCGATCGCGTGAAGCCGGGTGATTGTACATCGCGATCGCGTGAGGGGAGTCGCGATCGCGTGAGGCCGAGTTTTTGAACATCGCGATCGCGTGAGGCGAGTCGCGATCGCGTAGAACAAAATGTTCTGGCAGTGAATTTATATCACAGAACAGAGGGGTTACGGGTTTACACCCCCAAAACTCAATTTTGAGCCCTAGAGAGAAGAAAACTCGAGGAAATCACTGAGAAGTCATCGGGTATTCGTCGGAGGTAAGATTCTTGACTGAAAAACATCATTTTATGGTAGTATTAACATCAATCTTCATGAAATTGGGTTGAAATCTTGAAGAAATGTGGCCTAAGTATTGAAAATGGGATTTTTGGATTCGGAAGGCCATTTGAACTCCGATTTCGATAAATTTTATATGCACGGACTCGTGGCGAGATAAGGATCGCGTTGGTACTAATTTCGGAATTTTCCGAGCAGTGGGGCCCGGGGTCGGGTTTTACCAACTTGGTGTATTTATGCGAATTTCATATAAATTGAAGTGGGTTATGATTCTTTGACCCGTATTTGATATAATTATTGTTATTTGACTAGATTCTACACACGAGGCAATGAAATTCAAAGGAAAAGGCATCGCGGACGAGTCTACGACCGGCTAGAGGTGAGTAGTTTGTGTATATGGTAGCATGAGGGTTCGAAACCCGGCTTAGCACATTGTGACGCTAGTAGGGCGTGGCTCGCACACCGTGGCAGGTGCGAGATTGATTGTGATTAGGGATTGAGACTTGGTCCATCCCGAAAGTAAATGATATGTTGTTAGTGTTGGAAATACACTGTATGTGATATATTTGTGGGCTGTAAGCCTTGTTTGGGGCCTTGTGCCGATCTGTAGCGTCCTTAGAGGACAATATTTATGTGATAGCTATAATTGCTTAAATCACTGATCTCAGTCCTGGAAATTGAAATCACACTTTTGAAATGCTAAGTCACCGGCTTTTACAAATTTAATAAAGTTAAAGTATTTTTCATAAATTATGAATTGAGAACCGGAATTAAGGAAAATGAATTGTTTTGTGACTTAATTGCTTATTGTGGACTGAGCATGGGATCGGGCTGCACGCCGCAGTGGTTGATATGAGGATCGGGCTGCACGCCGCAGCAGTATTGCGCTTGGGCTGTAGGAGCCCCTCCGGAGTCTGTACACACCCCCGGTGAGCGCCGTCGACGTTAAATTGGATCGGGCTACACGCCGTAGCGGTTATGTGCATTGCATTGCATCTATATTTGTTGAATTACTCTGTGGTAGCTGTATTGTATTATTATTGCTAGTTCGTAGGAGATTCGGACTGTAGTGTAGCTTCATATTGTGGTATTTTGTGGATTTCTTACTGTCAGCTACATATATATATTTGTTACTCACTGAGTACTTAGTACTCACCCCTACTCCCTGCACCTTTTGTGTGCAGACTCAGGTACTCAGGAGCAGTAGACAGGCATTTCCACAACCAGTGTCATATCGAGTTGCTGAGGTAGCTGCCTACGTTCGCAGAACCTAGCTTCTCCTCTCACTTCCAGTGGTTATTTTGTATTTTGTATTCAGACTTGAGTATTTCCATACAGTACTCCCTATTCCTGTTGGGTTGTTAGAGGCTCTAGACTTGTGACTCCGAATCTTTGGGAGTGTCAGTATTTTGTTCACTTTTATTATTATTGGAGTTCTTAAACTCATATATTCTTCTTGGGTTGTCCATTTGGGACCGATATCGTTGTGTTAATTAAATTGTTGGTCTGGCTGGCCTAGCTTGATTGTTGGGCGCCATCACGACCGGATTTGGGTCGTGACAAGTTGGTATCAGAGCTCTAGGTTATTAGGACTCGCGAGTCATGAGCCGGTTTAGTAGGCTTTCGCGGATCGGTACGTAGACGTCCGTATCTATCTTCGATGGGCTACAGAAACTTTAGGAAAAACCTCATTTTCTTGAATTCATATCGTGCGATTTGTGTTATCATGAAATTAAATCTTTCCATATTCTATTCTCTCGCAGATGGCGAGAACACGAGCTAACGGACGTGGCGGACTACCACCATTGGCACCCAGAGGCCGTGGTCGTGGTAGAGGTAGGGCAGCAGCACCAGCACCAGCACCTGCTGACCCGCCAGCTGACCAGACTCAGGACCAGATTCCAGCGGCAGACGCTCCGGCAACTCAGGTTTAGGCACCGGCAGTGCCTATTGTGATACCGGGTCTTCAGGAGACCTTGGCTCAGATCTTATCAGTGTGCACAGGCTTAGCACAGGTAGTTGCAGCTACTGCTGCAGTATCTTCTTCACAGGCAGGGGGAGGGAATCAGACCCCCGTGGCTCACACACCCGAGCCAGTTCAGCCAGTTGCGCCCGTTGCACCAGCTCCTGCATATATGGTTCCAGTTATGCCCGACGATGAGCAGCGTCGATTGGAGAGATTTGAGAGGCTACAGCCTCCGACATTCAGTGGTGCTGAGGGCGAGGATGCCCAGGGTTTTCTTGACAGATGTCAGCGCATGCTTCGCACCGCGGGTATTCTAGAGTCCAGCGGTGTTTCATTCACCACTTTTCAGTTCACAGGTGCAGCATTTCAGTGGTGGGAGGATTTCGAGAGGCGTAGGCCCGCTGGGGCAGTGCCCCTCACTTGGCAGCAGTTCTCCATGGTATTTTTGGAGAAGTACGTGCCTCGGTCTCGGAGAGAGGAGCTGCGACGTCAGTTCGAGTGGTTGAAGCAGGGAGAGATGACGGTTAATTAGTACGAGATGAGATTCACACAGTTGGCCCGTCATGCCATGTGGATGGTTCCTACAGACAGGGAGAGGATCCGGAGATTTATTGATGGTCTTATTTATCCCATCCGCATATTGATGACCGGGGAGAGAGTTTCGACAGTTACCTTTGAGGAGGTGGTGGATGCTGCCCGTCACATTGAGACAGATCGCCGCAGAGAGCGAGAGGAGAGAGAGGCTAAGAGGCCTCGTGGTACTGGCAGTTACGGTGGTGCTCCGTCTAGGGGCCAATTTCAGCATAGTAGAGGTCGCTCCTTCAGATCTCATCAGTCTGGACGTGCAGAGTCCAGTGGGGTTTCATCTGATCGTGGTCGTCAAGGCCAGCAGGGTTATCAGGGTCAGCAGGGCCGCCAGCAGAGTCAGCCTGCACTGAGTGCTCTTCCAGCTCAGAGCTCTGCTCCTGTTTCCTCAGCACAGGATTCATCGGTAGCGAGGGGTCCTCAGCAGCCCCTTCTTCCATCTTCAGGCCGTTGTTTTGAGTGCGGTGATTTGGGCCATATCAGGGAGAGAGTGTCCTCAGTGGCTTCGTAAGCGGTCTCAGCAGAGGGATCGGCCTTCATCTTCTACTCCTGTTTCTTCAGCGCCAGCACAGTCGGCTAGGACTGGTGGCCAGGTATCCAGAGGTCGCCCTAGGGGTGAGGATCGTACTGGTGGAGGCCAGGCTCGTTTCTATGCTCTTCCGGATAGGAAGGATGCTAGTGTTTCAGATGCGGTCATTTCAGGTATTATCTCAGTCTGCCACAGGGATGCTTCTGTCTTGTTTGATCCCGGATCCACCTATTCTCATGTCTCTACTTATTTTGCACATCATTTGGGTATGACCCGTGGTATTCTTGCTTTGCCCGTACATGTGTCTACCCCGGTAGGGGATACTGTTGTTGTGGATCAGGTATATCGATCCTGTATTATTACTATTGGGGGTCTGGAGACCCGAGTTGATTTATTACTACTGGGCATGGTGGATTTCGATGTAATTCTAGGCATGGATTGGCTATCTCCTTACCATGTGATTCTGGACTGTCATGCCAAGACAGTCACACTAGCTATTCCAGGTAATCCGAGGATCGAGTGGCGTGGCTTGACTGATTATGTGTCCGACGGGGTGATTTCTTATATAAAGGCTCAACGAATGATTGGCAAGGGTTGTTTATCTTATTTGGCCTTCATTAGAAATGTTGAGGCCGAGACACCCGGTCTTGATTCGGTCCCCATTGTAAGGGAGTTTCCGGATGTATTTCCAGCAGACCTACCAGGTATGCCGACTGACCGAGATATCGATTTTGGTATTGACTTGGTGCCGGGCACTCAGCCCATTTCTATTCCTCCCTATCGCATGGCACCAGCAGAGTTAAAAGAATTGAAAGAACAGCTTCAAGAACTCTTAGATAAGGGTTTCATTCGTCCGAATGTGTCACCTTGGGGTGCACCGGTGTTGTTCGTAAAGAAGAAAGATGGCACAATGAGAATGTGCATTGATTACAGGCAGCTGAACAAGGTAACAGTGAAGAATAAATACCCATTACCTCGTATTGAGGACCTATTTGATCAGCTACGGGGAGCTAGTGTATTTTCTAAGATTGATCTTCGATCGGGCTATCATCAATTGAAGATCAGGGACTCAGATATTATGAAGACAGCGTTCAGGACGCGATATGGGCACTACGAGTTCCTGGTGATGTCTTTCGGGTTGACTAATGCCCCAGTTGCATTCATGCACTTGATGAATAGTGTATTTCGGCCGTACCTTGATTCTTTTGTGATTGTGTTTATTGATGATATTCTGGTATATTCACGCAGCCAGGAGGAGCATGCACAGCATTTGAGAGTGGCATTGCAGAGGTTGAGAGAAGAGAAGCTTTATGCAAAATTCACTAAGTGTGAGTTATGGCTTGATACTGTGGGTTTTCTGGGACATATAGTGTCCAGTGATGGTATTCGGGTTGATCCACAGAAGGTCGAGGCAGTGCAGAATTGGCCCAGACCTTCCTCAGCTACAGAGATTCGGAGTTTTCTCGGCTTGGCAGGCTATTATCGTCGGTTTGTTCGGGATTTCTCATCTATTGCTTCACCGTTGACTAAGTTGACACAGAAGAATGCTCCATTTGTGTGGTCTGATGTATGTGAAGAGAGCTTTCAGAAGCTCAAGGAGGCTTTGACCACGGCTCCAGTACTTGTGTTACCATCGGCCTCGGGGTCATATACGGTGTATTGTGATGCTTCCAGAGTTGGACTCGGTTGTGTGTTGATGCAGGAGGGTAGAGTTATTGCATATGCTTCTCGTCGGCTAAAGCCCCACGAGAAGAACTACCCTGTTCATGATTTGGAGTTAGCCGCTATTGTTCATGCCTTGAAGATTTGGAGGCATTATCTATATGGTGTATCTTGTGATGTATATACTGACCACCGCAGCCTTCAGCATTTGTTTAAGCAAAAAGATCTAAATTTGAGGCGGCGGAGATGGCTTGAATTGCTTAAAGACTATGATATTACTATCTTGTATCATCCCGGGAAAGCCAATGTAGTGGCTGATGCATTGAGCCGGAAGGCTATTAGTATGGGCAGTTTGGCGTATATTCCAGTTGGGGAGAGACCCCTAGCAGTTGATGTTCAGGCGTTAGCTAATCAGATGGTAAGGCTGGATATTTCTGAGCCCGGTCGGGTGATGGCTTGTGTAGTAGCTCGTTCTTCTTTATATGATCGTATTCGAGAGCGCCAGTATGATGATCCACACTTACTTGTCCTTAAGGACAGAGTTCAGCATGATGATGCCAGAGATGTCACTATTGATAGTGATGGTGTATTGTGGATGCAGGGCCGGATATGCGTGCCCAATGTTGATGGCCTTCGTGAGTTGATATTGGAGGAGGCCCACAGTTCGCGGTATTCTATTCATCCAGGAGCCGCGAAGATGTATCGGGATTTGAAGCAGCATTACTGGTGGAGAAAGATGAAGAAAGATATTGTGAGCCATGTGGCTCGGTGTCTAAACTGTCAGCAGGTCAAGTATGAGCATCAGAGACCTGGTGGTGTATTCCAGCGTATTGATATTCCTGAGTGGAAGTGGGAAAGGATTACTATGGACTTTGTTAGTGGACTCCCTCGGACATCGAGGAAGTTTGATTCAGTTTGGGTGGTGGTGGATAGGTTGACCAAGTCAGCTCACTTCATCCCAGTGTGTACTACCTATACCTCAGAGCGGTTGGCAGAGATATTCATCCGTGAGATAGTGAGATTGCATGGAGTTCCTATTTCCATTATATCGGACAGAGGTACCCAGTTCACATCTCAGTTCTGGAGGACATTTCAGCGAGAGTTGGGTTCACAGGTGGAGCTGAGCACAGCATTTCATCCACAGACGGATGGGCAGTCTGAGCGTACTATTCGGATATTGGAGGACATGTTGCGTGCTTGTGTCATTGATTTTGGTGGTTCATGGGCTGATTATTTGCCTTTGGCGGAGTTTGCTTACAATAATAGCTATCGGTCCAGCATTCAGATGGCACCGTATGAAGCTTTATATGGGAGGCGGTGTAGATCTCCAGTCGGTTGGTTCGAGCCCGGCGAGGCTAGGTTATTGGGGACAGAGTTAGTCCAAGATGCCTTAGACAAGGTAAAGGTGATTCGGGAGAGACTTCGCACAGCTCAGTCGCGTCAGAAGAGTTATGCGGACCGGAAGGTCCGAGATGTGTCTTATTCAGTAGGTGAGAAGGTGTTGTTGAAAGTTTCGCCTATGAAGGGTGTTATGAGGTTTGGAAAGAAAGGGAAGTTGAGCCCAAGGTTTATTGGACCTTTTGAGGTGCTTAGGAAAGTTGGGGAGGTGGCTTATATGCTTGCTTTGCCACCCAGTTTGTCGGGAGTTCACCCGGTGTTCCATGTATCTATGCTCCGGAAGTATGTCGGAGACCCGTCTCATGTGTTGGACTTCAGCACGATACAGCTAGATGAGGATTTGACTTATGATGTGGAACCGGTAGCCATTTTGGGTCGACGGGTTCGTAAACTGAGATCTAAGGACATAGCTTCAGTAAAAGTGCAGTGGAGAGGTCGTCCCGTGGAAGAAGCAACTTGGGAGACCGAGCAGGAAATGCGGAGCAGATATCCACACTTATTTGATGCTCCAGGTATGTTTCTTAACCGCTCGCGGACGAGCGTTTGTTTAAGTTGGGGAGAATGTAACGACCCGGCCCGTCGTTACGGGAATTACCACCCCGTTATCTTACATTTACATATATTATGCTTTTAAATCAGTATTAGAATATATCGGGTGAGTTAGGAGTGATTTGGATTGAAAATGAAACAAATAGCATGTTTGAAGAAAGCTTGAATATGGAAAGTCAACCAAGAGTTGACTATTGAGTTAGAGTGCTCGGAACCGGATTCGGATGACTCGACTAGTTCCGGGGGATCATTTATGACTTAGGAGAACAATCAGAATTGAATTCGGAGGTCCGGTGTAGTTGTAGGCTTGAATTCGCGAAGGTTGAATTTTGGCGAAAACCGGATGGTAGGTGATATTTTGATCCGGGGGTCGGAATGGAATTCCGACAATTTCTGTAGCTTCGTTATGTGATTTTGGATATGTCCGCAAATTTTCAGGTCATTCGGACATCGTTTGATCGGGTTTTGGATTGAATGTTAGTTTTGAAAGTTTTGAAGAAACTTAGGCTTGAATCCGTGAGTAAATGGAGATTTTGATGTTTAATATGGTGTTTTTATGATTGGAACAAGTTCGAATCATGTTTTGGAGTATGTTGGTGGTTTTCGTTGGGGTCCCGGGGGTCTCGGGATGAATCCGGGGGTCCAAACGGACCATTTTTGGAAGAAAAGAGAAGGCTGGTTGCTGTCATAAACGCAACAGGCTTTTGCTCTCCGCGATCGCGGGGAGGGGGACGCGATCGCGTAGAGCTGGGGGCTAGGCCATCGCGATCGCAGGATCGCCAGTCGCGATCGAGTAGAGTTAGCCGGGTGGCCATCGCGATCGCAGGAGCATCTACGCGATCGCGTAGAAGAGAAATGGGTCCAGGGAAAAATGTGCTACGCGATCGCAGGAAGAGGGACGCGATCGCGTGAAGCCGGGTGATTGTACATCGCGATCGCGTGAGGGGAGTCGCGATCGCGTGAGGCCGAGTTTTTGAACATCGCGATCGCGTGAGGCGAGTCGCGATCGCGTAGAACAAAATGTTCTGGCAGTGAATTTATATCACAGAACAGAGGGGTTACGGGTTTACACCCCAAAACATAATTTTGAGCCCTAGAGAGAAGAAAACTCGAGGAAATCATCGAGAAGTCATCGGGTATTCGTCGGAGGTAAGATTCTTGACTCAAAAACATCATTTTATGGTAGTATTAACATCAATCTTCATGAAATTGGGTTGAAATCTTGAAGAAATGTGGCCTAAGTATTGAAAACGGGATTTTTGGATTTGGAAGGCCATTTGAACTCCGATTTCGATAAATTTTATATGCACGGACTCGTGGCGAGATAAGGATCGCGTTGGTACTAATTTCGGAATTTTCCGAGCAGTGGGGCCCGGGGTCGGGTTTTACCAACTTGGTGTATTTATGCGAATTTCATATAAATTGAAGTGGGTTATGATTCTTTGACCCGTATTTGATATAATTATTGTTATTTGACTAGATTCTACACACGAGGCAACGAAATTCAAAGGAAAAGGCATCGCGGACGAGTCTACGACCGACTAGAGGTGAGTAGTTTGTGTATATGGTAGCCTGAGGGTTCGAAACCCCGGCTTAGCACATTGTGACGCTAGTAGGGCGTGGCTCGCACACCGTGGCAGGTGCGAGATTGATTGTGATTAGGGATTGAGACTTGGTCCATCCCGAAAGTAAATGATATGTTGTTAGTGTTGGAAATACACTGTATGTGATATATTTGTGGGCTGTAAGCCTTGTTTGGGGCCTTGTGCCGATCTGTAGCGTCCTTAGAGGACAATATTTATGTGATAGCTATAATTGCTTAAATCAATGATCTCAGTCCTGGAAATTGAAATCACACTTTTGAAATGCTAAGTCACCAGCTTTTACAAATTTAATAAAGTTAAAGTATTTTTCATAAATTATGAATTGAGAACTGGAATTAAGGAAAATGAATTGTTTTGTGACTTAATTGCTTATTGTGGATTGAGCATGGGATCGGGCTGCACGCCGCAGTGGTTGATATGTGGATCGGGCTGCACGCCGCAGCAGTATTGCGCTTGGGCTGTAGGAGCCCCTCCGGAGTCTGTACACACCCCCGGTGAGCGCCGTCGACGTTAAATTGGATCGGGCTACACGCCGTAGCGGTTATGTGCATTGCATTGCATCTATATTTGTTGAATTACTCTGTGGTAGTTATATTGTATTGTTGTTGCTAGTTCGTAGGAGATTCGGACCGTAGTGTAGCTTCATATTGTGGTATTTTGTGGATTTCTTACTGTCCAGCTACTTATATATATTTGTTACTCACTGAGTACTTAGTACTCACCCTACTCCCTGCACCTTTTGTGTGCGGACTCGGGTACTCAGAGGAGCAGGAGACGGGAAATTCCAGCGGTTGCCGAGTGATCATTATCGGGTCGCTCGGTGGCAGTGCGCCTTTACGTTCGCGAGAACCTGGCC